>PVIR01001387.1:0-94952 GCA_004026965.1 Petromus typicus | reverse complement strand
GGGAGTCAAACCATCATCATCTGAAGATGACATGATCCTTTACAAAAAAGACCCCCAACACTACAACAGATGACCCTTAGAAATAATACATAAATTTAACCAAATGGAAACAGAATTAACCCTGAAAAATCTACATAATTTCTATCCAATTTTTGTCCACCAACAGGCAACCTGCCAAAAAAAAAGAAACAAGGAAAATATTCCCATGCATGGTAGTTTCCAAAAAATCACAAGGTCTACAAATTAACATAACAAAGGGAGTGAAAGATCTTTATTACAATAATTATAATACTCTGAAAAAATGGGGGGATTGAGGAAGCCATTAGGAAATGGAAAAGCTTCCCCTATTCCTGGTTAGGCAAAGCCAATGGTGTTAAATCACGTGCATATTGCACTACAGAAATCAACTCAAAGCAACACTGAGAATCCATCTGATTGTAGCAAGAAAGGCTATCATCAAGGACTTTCCCCCACCAAAAAATAATAATAAATATAGGTGAAATGTACATAAACACAAATCTACTATATTGCTGTTGGGAAATTAGAACACCACTATGGAAATTAATAGCAAGATTCCTCACAAAACTAAAAATAGAAAGTCGATTTGACAAGTGATCCATCTACTCTGCATCTTCACAAAAGTCAAGTCATTATATTCAGTGATACATGCATATCTATGTTTATAGTAGTATACAGTTCATAATACCTAATTGTAGAAGTAGTCTTTGTGCCTATCAACAGCTGAAGAAAGAAAATGTAGCTTACATATACAACAGAGGACTATAGAGCGATGAGGAATGATGCATATGAGTGATCCATAAGAAAACAAATGATCTGATACTGTGATGCAAAGTGAAACAAATCAATCTTGGAAGGGTCAATTAAACAGCATACTTCCTACATAAGAAGCTCACAATATAGATAATGTAAAGATCAAAGTTAACAAAAGGGATGCTGGGATACAGGAAGGTAGACTAAAGAGACAGGAAGAGTTCCAGTGAAAAGGGAGCAAAGGGAGAGGGGAAAGATGGTCTAGATATGATCAATATGTGATAAACATAATTATCACAAACATATTTATAATAAAAATTTAAAAATTAAAAATTGATTATTTCAGACTTTCCTGGATTTTCAAATTCTGTAAATGTTTAACTTGAAGTATCTCTGCAGTTTTACTTTTTTTTTCCTTTGGTTTCTGTTCCCTAAGCTTAGCCACCTACCTCAGCTCAGATCTAGACTTCATTAACTTGCCCAATCGATTCCTACATTCTTAATTAGCTACAAATTCTTTCTACTTTCCCTGAAAAATAAAACCATAAAATTTCCTCCATTTGTAGAGTCCTTGTAGTTCTCTCTCCAGTTTGCCTTTACTTATACTTCTTTTTAACCCATGTGTTTCAGTGGTCTGGAATGATGAAATTAGCTCTTATTGGAACATGTATATATTGTGATTATTTTAACCTCTATCACTCTCTCTCCCTTATATCTTTGAACTACAGATTTTTCTTTAAAGACAGTTCATATGCAGCTGCCTACATTATACTACAACTCCCTTATCCTGTAAATCTAGTTCTGCTGTTACTCGATGGACCAGACACTACCATGTACCAATGCACGACTACTTCTTTGTTTTAATTTTTCTTGAGATCTCCTTACTAACATATTTTGCTGTATCAATACTAAAACTTCTCACTTCTTCTTCTAGAGTCTAAAATTCACCTTCCTATCCAAGTGAAATATAACTTCGTATCAAACATATGCTCCCTCCCCTACCTTAGAACTGTTTTACCATTGTGCTTTTATGAAATAAGCTGCGCTTTTTGTGTGGAACTAACTCTATTGCACGTTAAGACAAGACAAATCCATCAAATATGCAGTATCAATGTGTTCCGAGGTAGGCAAATGTCTTTCATGTCCGCTGTTATGTTTGCAGCATAGTAACATATTACATAGTAAATAGCAAATGAATAAATGCTTTTCTATATGAAAGACACTCAGAGATCACCTGTTTCAATGTGCCTTGGACTTCCTCATATTCACAGAATTTTTGTTGTTGTTTTTTTGAGGTAAGATCTTGCTTTGTAGTTCAGGCTGGCTCTGAGCTCAGCCTCAAACTCACATCACTGTAGTCCTCCTGCTTTTGCCTCCCGAGTGCTGGGATTAGAGGTGTGAGCCACCACACCTGTCAATGTGATATGTGGTACTGATTGCTGCTGGGCATGAGCCTCCACACCCAGTATTGTATGTGGTTACAGAGGATCAAACCCAGGCCCTTGCGCAAGCAAGACAGGCACCAGGACCACTAAGCTAAATCCCTAGCCCCCCCAAAAAATTTATAATCTGGCATGCTCGTGCTGACTCCAATGTTGAGTCGTGCATTCACTTATTGCCTCAATTACATCACTAAATTGTCACTGTACCTTCTTTCTCAAGGGACCTTAAGAAAGTTAACACCATCCTAAATTAAGAAAAACAGTTAACCCTTGTGGAATGTGAGGAATCATAAATTGGTTAATGTTAACCAATTAAAGTCATTTATATTTTTACTCTTACATTTGCTTTTCTCTACGTTTTGATTCACATAATTTAAGTATATCTAGCTCCACATGCATTTTTCACTGGGTCAAATTTACCTTAGAATAATACTTATAGAACGCTTTCTTTGAAAATATATTAAAGTTTTCCAAAAACAAGAGAATGAAGGTTCCCTCACACCTGCTATTATTCCTGGAGTAACACATAAAGCTGTCATCTGTTCAAAAACTAAAGCTTGCTCATTCTAGAGTGAAAAATGGAGACAGTCTACTTTTGGGTTTTTTGTTTTGTTTTGTTTTGTTTTGGAGTGGGTTTTTTATTCTCTCTTTCTCTTTTTTTTTTTAGACAGGGTCTCACTTTTGTTGTCCAGGCTGGCCCTGAGCTCACTATGTAGCCCAGGTAAGCCTTGCACTCAGCAATCCTCCTGCCTCTGCCTCCCGAGTGCTGGGATGACAGGCGTGAGCCACCACACCCAGCACTGACAGTCAACGTTAATATTACTTGGAGTGATCTTTTGTCAACATAGTATGTAAGAGTTAGTTTTATGAGTTTTTGACATCTCACACTCAAGCTCCCACTCATGCCAGTACAACTTGCTGCATGTCTGTCCATTCTAAATTTCAAAGTATAGAAATAAACTCTGTACCTTGAAGGCATTTGTAAAACTGTAAGAGGAGAATAATCATATGAAACAACTGGGCTTTAGCTGCACTTCAAAATGTAGAGATAAAATTTTAGTTCTTCCTGGCTCATAGCATACTTGAGTCTGAAGAGCAATGAAAACCCTCAGTAAAATAGAGTTACATAAGTCCTAATTATTATTATACTCATTACACAATGGTGAATTACCAAAGACCAAAATGTGAAAAACAGAGAGGCCTGTGGGGGATGAGGGAGAAATCAATTTGGAGCAGAGAGCTAGAGAAATCTTTAAGAAGGAAGACGTTGCTCTTATAATCACCTCTGTCTCCTCAACACTACTCTTGGAAGAGTACCTGCAAGTTGTCTGCTGGACCCTAGGCTCTTTCTCCTGTCTATCACTATACCCCCACCAGACCGAAGGATTCCTGTGGTTTTCACTGTCATTTTGCATAACACCCTCCAGCACTGTTAGGATCCTAGAAGAAGCAGGTATTTCAGCATATCACTAACTACTCAATCTCCCCAACTTTCCCCTCCAACTAAATTCTTATATCAACAATTGCTTATATTGCTAATTTGCTAATTTATTTTTATTTGTTACAGCAAAAATTACTGTGCCTCATTTGGCAATTAATCATGTAACATAAAATGTAGTTTGTTGTGGCATATGTCCACTGTTGCATCAAACTAGTGCTTATATCTTTCTTCACATTATATAGTTTCCTTTTCTTGTCCCCCAGTCAGATGTGAACGGTCATTAAAAGCTGACACTGTTTAATCTTTTCCTCTCCACATCCACATCCCAGAGTCACACGTATGACTTTGTTTCCATTTACTGATGGAAATTTCTGCAGAGTGTGTATCCCTTCCTAATAGAAATAACAAACAGTTCCCATCTGGGAAAATAAAAAAAACTATATATACGTATGTTTTTGTCCTATGCCTACAGTATCTTCTTTCAGGTTCAGAGGGTGTACTTCCTCAGGCAGTAGAAGAGGACAGCTGACCTTCCAAGAAATTCACTCACCCAGAGAGGGCAGGTCCAACGCTCATCTCCTTTCCGGTGCAGTTCATATCCAATAATCCCTCCAATGAAGGACACTAAGACCAGCTTCCTTGCTCCAAGTGTGAAAACTCCAAAGGCCTTTGCACTGTTACAGCACATTTGCCTGACACACAGCAGATTCTGCATTCACAGGCTCATCCATGGAGTGGGCTTCAGTCCCTCAGGCAAATAAGATCCAGAAATTTTCCAGAGGGAGATGAGGACACCAGATGCACTCACTGATACCAGGTGTGACTCCACGCCTCAACAAAGGCGTGTGGGGCGAAGGAATAAGGGATGTCATATATCACATCTATGCACTGTTGTCCAGAAAAAGTAGTAAGAATGAAGCTTCAACAAATAAGCTATCTTCGCTAATCTACGTCCCTGTTTCTATGTGCAAACCTCTTCCGATGGACTATGGAAGAGAACTAACCTTCAAATAAAGTATCTTGGTCAATGAAACTAGTCTGTTAAATGACTAAATGAGTGACCGCAACGTGAGCTGGCTGCATTACAATGATCACCAGACTCACTTTTGCAACTCAGTATCCATACATCCATAACTCCTTACACATGGCTATTAGCCAAAAGTTTAAAAATAAGAAAGGCTGGTGAGGATGTGGAGAAAAGTAAGCAGATATTATTGTTGGAAAAGTAAAATAGTATGACTATAATGGAAAACAAAATAATTTTTTTTCAAAAATCTCAAACTAGATTAACCAGTATCATAGTATTTCAAAATTGATTTTATACAAATTATTTTCTGGTGCTAACATACTACATTGACCCAGAATCAGCAAATAATTTTAATGTGCAATAGGAATTTGTGGGTAAATTTCTGTCTTTATTAATGTTAGCTATTTTTGAAAAGCACCATTTTTTGTAGATTTTAATCCTGCATGAAGATTAGCATCGTGTTAGTATTAATTTGTTTAATTGTTTAGCCTATATGTAGTAGTTTTACTGGTCAATTGCTTATTTGATTTCCAAGTGAATAAACTACTTATTCAAATATTAGAAATAAGAAACTCTGGTTTACTGAGCAGATAATTCTTTCATGCAATGACATTTCCACCTACTGGAATTTCAGCACATAACTAATAATTGAGTCCCGTAATCTTGCACTTTTGCAATGGTGAACATACATGTAGATGTAAGTAACATTGCACTAGCGATGGCTAAGAAAGCCTTACTGACTGTGCTCACCTATGTCAGCTCTTTCTCTTTCACTGTATGTTAATTCCACTGAACGAAGTAGGAGCTCAAGTCATCCTGGCTGATTTATATACTTTGCCCACTTTATTTTTCAATCTATAAAATCTGAAATGATAGCGAGGTGTAAAAGCACACAGCAAGAACTTTGATGCTGTTGCATTTAATGAGGACAAATAATTCTTTTGTCTTTTGCTCCAGTAGATTTTGTTCTTAAGGACTTTCTCTTTATTCAGATTTCCTCTGGCCTTTTTAAAATTCTGGGTTGCTATCATGTCTGGATCTTAAGGAAATATTTCCAGATGTAGGACAAAGCAACAGCCCCTGTGAGTCTTTTTGTGAAAAGAAAATAGGACGTTCTGTGAAATGACACTAGACTAAGTCATTTTCACTTGAAAATTTATGTAGTCTGTCTTGCAGAAAAAGCATTGTCTAGAGGAAAAGAAAAAGATTCCACTAATGCAGAAAATAATTAAATTATTTTTGAGCAGATGGGAATAGAAACAGAGGAAAAAACTTCTTTTTTATATTTCTCTTATTTGTACCAATAGGTCCAGAAAATAAAAATTAAATATTATAAATGAAGTAGGATAAAAACATTTCTCTGTTATAAATATAAATTTTATCAAAATATTACCATTATATTATTAAATTAAATTTGGAATATACTACATACATGCAAAATAAGTTCCATTTATCATTCTATTTACGCATATAACAACATCAACTGCAGCCATCATGCAAATACTCAATGACAGATGGTATATGATATAAAAAAATCTAGTTATATACATCTACATCATTTCAAATCTGCCATATTAAAAAGAATTTTGCACATATTATAGCGCCTTCTAATTTTCTCTGCCAGAGTAAGCAATTTATTAGGCAGCATGCTTGATGAGAGCAATTAAATTCCCATATTTCCAGGACGGTAACATCTTTCATTAACGAGACACGCAGCATCAAACAAAAGCACCACGCAAAATAAATGGAGAAAAAAGCCAGTCGCATAAATTCTCACTAAAATAATTTCTTCTGTTTGTATCTGTCAAAACATAATAGGCTACTATAGGATAATATTACTCTCTATGAAAGGTATGCAGGAATTCCTTCAATAGGAAAACTGTAGATTATTTTCACTGTTATGTAGAACCTTTAAAAACCACCAGCAAGTCCATGTCCTATGGTATATCGTCTCCTGAAGAGCAAGTCAATGACCAGAGCACAGATGTTGTACATCAAGATCTCTAAATTGCAAGAGTTAGCACCTAACACGGAGTATCTTAAACAATGGAGGAAATACGATATAACAAAGACAGGAAGTGTCACAGGAACCAAAGAAGATTGTACGTGAGTCAAGAACCTATACAGTGTTCAACTTATTGTTGCAAAACCAGTAAGAGTCAGAGTCTGTGCATTTTCTTGACTTTAAGACACTTTAGTAGTGTGATTTATACACAGACTAAGCCTCAGCCTCTGCCAGTGTGTTGCTTTGCTAATTCGCCTTACACAAGCAGGTGATTCCATGTTCTCTACATTATTCCTTCACATCAGTCAATAGCTTCTCAAATATTTGCTTAATTAAAGCTCCTTTGTGAGTGCAAATTCCTATACCCTTGGTTTGTTCATGTTCTCTGCTGCCTTCCTTCTGATTTTCTGTTACATTCCTATTTAACTGCTCACTGAGTATTTCATTGTTCAGTTTACAAAGAGGCCTAATCTGGTTTACTCGATTAATCATTACAGTTGGAGAGTACAGAGCTTTCCACAGCAGGTTACTCACTATTGGGTTTATGAGTTTCCCTTGCTCAAGGAACTGGAAAAGAGGAACTTCAATTTTTTAAAAACAATGTGTGAAGATATGTCCATTATACAAACTGACACCTACTATTCCCTTTACATGTATAGTGCATACGCTTTGCAGACTGAAAGGCAGACTACTCGCTGTAACTGATTTCTATGTCCCCAGTTCTGTGCAGCTTTGAAAAACTCACTGCTTCTGTCACCTTTCCTAATTGATATCCTATCACACATTCAAGGTACACTATCGAATGCTAATTTTCCAAGAATCTCAAATTATTTCTTTTTATTATTTCAATAGTTTATGACACTTATGTTCTATCTTACACTGAAAATATTTGTGCTTCATTCTATAAACCACACCTTAATTTTCTTAAGGACATCAAGTACTTAATTCACCCTCTATCCCAAGCAGTACCTGGCCTGATCCTGTGTATTTACTGCTCAGTGAATTCTTCCTGAATACATTCATTTACCCATTCGACAAATATTTATGGAGGCCTTCTGTCTGTCAGACGCTGTCATGGGTAATTAACTACAGAAATGTACTGGAAAAGGTGGTAAGAAGTGGTCAACTTCAGAATATAATTTGAAGGAAGAAATGAGTTTGGCTGTCAAATCACACAAGCGATGAAACAGAAAATTTAATAATGAATTCCAATTATTTTAGAGTAATTTTATTGTAATTATTATATCAATTATCACATCGACTGATGTGCTCAGTGTAGTATCTCTATGAACTCAAACTAGGATCCTTCCTCCACTAACCACGCCCACTTTCCTTCTGCTCTCAATTCTCCTTCCCCTTTCCTGTCGGCAGCCATGCTAGTCTTGCTTTAATCCTTCTTCATTTTCATTCTTCTCTCATTTTCCCCCTTCTCTATTAATCATGATTCCATCCCAAGCTCTATAATGTTGGCTTTTTGACTTCAGTGAGTGAGAAGAGGTAGTCTTTGTTTCATTTATTTTAAATTCAAATCTTTATTGGTACATTATGAATATACATCATCACCATCGCATTCAACATTGAGAGTTTGTACCAGAACATGATGCAATTTGATTCGCATTTTCCCCTCCCTCCCCGCCCTGCAGCCTCCCCCAGCCCTTATATTAGTCTTTGTTTTTTAGTGATTGACTGAAACAGGGAGGATGAACTCGGGGTTTATTATTAAATCGGGATGATCACAAATGAAAACACAAAAGGCTGGGAGTATAAAAATCAGGAGCTCATTTGAGCAGTGATAGAAGAGTGAACCAGAATAGGAATATGTATTTGACAGTCATTAGACTGCAGACAGTACATGAAGAAAGTCATAAAATCAAGAGAACAACTGAGGAAAGAGCACAGAAAAAAAAGATGTGATGTAGAAAAGCCCAAGTACCATGAGACCTGAAAAGTCCCAGGCTTTCCAAAGCAAAAGAACAAAATGCAGGAGGACTCCAAAGGTGTCAGAGAAGGAGCAGTAATAAATGCAGAAAGTAAACAAACATGATTGGATGCACAGGAGCCAAAAGAAGGTAGTATTTCTAGAAAAGAGAGAGTGTCAAAATTTTGTAAATATCCAAAAAGATGGATTAAGTGAAAATGGCCATTGTGTAATGGAGGTATGGGGAGGAAATTCTCAAAGCAATCTCCCTGAAGAAAGATGAGAACACATTAAAAGTTATTGCAGAATTATAAAAATAAAGCTCATAATAAAGTATAAAACTTTTATTTTGAATCTCAACTATTACGTTGTAACTTCATAAGCACAAAGACATCTTTGAATTTCAGTTTTCTTATCAACAAAAGGAAAATAATACTATTTATACACCAGGGACTATTATAGTATTTAATAGCTGATGTGTAAATGTGTGACAGCAGATATTTAGCCTCACTTTTAATATGCATAGTACTGGTTTAACTGCATATTCATGACTGCTTCATTCATTTAATCTCACTATGCTAGTTTCCTACACAACCCAAATTTCACAGATGAGGAAGGAGGCAGAAGTAAGATTATCTAAACTCATACAAGAAAACGGTAGGATTTGTGACACAAATCTTTATGACTGCCTTCAGCCATGCTCTTAACGACGATTCATCTCTCAATGAAAGTGATTCCTATGCAGCCGGACACTTAGTGGATATTCAATAAATGTGTGTGAACTTAATTGCAAGCAATCAGAAGAAATTTCATGACTAACCCTAGAAACAAGCCATCATCAGGTAGTTGGCAGGTTATAAAACCAGCCATGCTGCCAAAGAAAAATTTTCCAGTGGAAGAGATGGAGGGCCATAGGGTGTGATTTAGGGTAGAGTGGTCACAGATGCTCTGTGCTCTCGGGGCCACATCTCAAGTTACTAAGCAAAACTCAAATGACTCTGAAGCAGTCCGAACGTACAACCAGGTAGTTAACATCCATTTCCTTGTTCAAAGGCCCCATATGCTAGGCTCTGATTAGCTATCTTGGCACCAGCAGACATACCATTCGAGGCTGTTGCTTTCTGGCTCGTGGTATTCTGTAATAAAGAGAAGCTCCGACTAGAACAAAATGAAATGTCAGTTCGGTGCCAACACTATTCTGATCTTCCAACTTTAGTCAACAATATAGAAAATACATAAGCACAGTGCAGATTTAACCAGCACTGTGGTTTCTAGCACGCCCTTAGTGATACACTCAGAGCATATTTCATTTTTTCCCTAGTACTTTAGCCTGTTGGGCACATTTTCATATTGTCTAAGAAAACAGGGAAAGGAGATAATTCATGTTGTCAATATATAAAGCTGTGCATCCATGACCCTAGGAAAAAGCACTGGGGTATTGATAATTCAAGACTTCAAATTTAAGGCCCACAGGTTCAAGTCTTAGGGAGACCCTGAGGTGAAGACCTGAGTTTGAAGTGTCATTGATTCACACGGCATGGACGGATGGCCAGCTGAAGGAAACAGGACAGATATGCAATTGGACTCAAAGCTTTTACAGGTATCCTCACCTCACCTTCCACCTTTGTCCCACCCCTTCTCCCACCAGGATACTGGAACTGTCCATTCAACAGATTTTGGCATCCTTTTCTTCAGCCCCTCCCTCTCAAGGCTGCTTCTCTAAGAGAAAACGATTGTACATTGTATTGATGAATTTTGTACTAAGATCTGTGAATACAGTGAGAGTTCTACACAGTATTTTATTGCCTACTTTATCAGATCATGGAAAATGCATCATATGTTCTCTGGTTTGTTTTACTGACCTATGTTTTTGATTCACACTATTATTTAAGATAAACACATGCCCTATCTGTACCTGAACTAATAAGCACATTTTATGGAATATTTAAAAATACTTGGCTTTCACATTTGGTTTAAAATTTTAATATTCACCCTTAGCTAAGAGCTCTTTGAATTAATATATGTACTCTAATTTGTGGTTCACTTGTGATTATTTTCTTACTTAGTAGGAAAACTATGGTTTCCAGGAACAGGTCCATTATTTGAATGCTTAATGATTAAGATTTGAAGATTGTTTTCATAAAAATTTGTACATAGAGGCAATGTTTAAAAGTCTGGATAGTATTTTATTATGTTACATATGACCATTTGTGTACATTTTCCTGACATACAGCTGACCTACCAAACCAAACACATCACATTAATTAAAATTCTTATGAAAAATTGCCAGATTTGCATTTTGTAGCATGCAAGTCTACATTAATACTGGTGTTGATTTCGTTTCTTCCTATATTAAATCAGCTGTTATCCAGCTGTCAAGGGACGCAAATCAGCTCCAGCAATCTCTGACTTGATATGTGAAGGCAGCCTTCAATCATCTAATTTCTAAAGCTCACATATCAGTGAAAATATCTGTACTAACTTATTGATTTTAAATTCACAAAGTTCTATGAGTTTATGAACATGGCATCATGTTTTGAAGTACACTTACATGGAAGGATTAAACCTATTTAACATAAGCATTACGTCACTTTTCCTAAGGTGGAGATGTCCCCTCACTTTCCGCTACAGACAAGCTGATTAGACTGCCAGAAGCAAACGTGCAGTGTGTTCGTTCAGTATTTACAGAATATGACTTTATGCACCACAAGGAGACATTTTTTCCTACATGGCACTTGTTTATGATTCTTTGCCAACACAAAACACTTAGATAAAAACACACATTTCAAAGACAGACAAGACAATAGTCAAATTTTTATATTCAGGTAGCTGGTGCCTCAGCCATTCTCTTGATGTGCACCGGATAGTAATATGTGAATGTCATTTTAAAAATTTGTCATATTCCTCAGTATGCTTATTTTCTGGTAGGAGATAAGAGAGTATAACTTAGCATTAGAAACCAATATAAAATGTTCATTTCTATGTGTAATGTGACAGATATTTTCCCAATGAATATATCCTTGGATTTTCAAATAAAAATCTTGATAAATATGTCAGTTTTCTATACACACCCATCAAAAAGGAGCAATCTGTTCTAAAAAAATAACAATTTCCTCTGGGAAAAAAATGAGAAAATATATGTAGTCTCATTAATTGGACAACTTATATTGATCCTAGGGAAAAAATCAGTTTTAGATAATTTAATGATTATCACTGACAAAAACATAATAAATATCAGCATGGAAACGTCATGGACTGAAGATTTTCTATAGATTGCCACACTTGTTTAGACTCAAGAAATTATGAGTAAGGCTCCTGGTTTGAAATGCCTCCTAGAACCACAGGCTTCCTCAGAATCCCTGCCAAGGCTCAATGATGCTGCAAGTACTTAGGGACAAGGTATCTTTGGGCCGTATCTGTGAGCCTGAGCACTTTATTCAAAACATCACTCATGTTTATTCTATCAGAGCGCAAACTAATAGGACACACGTTTTAGACAAACTACCCTCACTCTGTCACTGAATGATAATGACTTACCAGTTGGGCTTTTCAGAAAACAATATCTCCACTGAAAATGGACTAGGTAGAAGCACAGACATTTTCACATAGGCCTCCTGAAAAAGGAACCACTTATGTCCAGTGCAAGCGTGAAAGGAAAAAGGAGATGGTGGCAAAGGGACAGGCAGCCCCAGCGACAGACGCTAATTTAAGATAATATGCTCTAAAGTGGAACCAGCTGCAGAAGCCTATAAAGTAATCTCACGGTTTACTTACTGAGTGAAGATTACAGAGCTAAAGTTTAATTGCTTTAACACAAATAAAAACAAAATGAGTATTTTTTTAAAGACAGTCTCAGAAATATACTCAACTAATAGAACTAGGCAGCAAAATGCTATTTATATTTTATATTGGAAATCATGTTTTCTATTACCCTACTTTCCTCCTGCTGGACACAACACCCAATGTGACTCAAAGAGGAGGGCAGGGCTTCCCTGGGCTCCCAGGGTAAGTGAGCTCAGTCTGTGGTCAGCTCGCTCCACAGCAGAAATACCAGGGCACGAGGCTGTGGTGGGGCCAAGCTGCTTAGCGCTCCTAGCACTGGGAAGCCAAAGAAGGGGCCAGAAAGTGAGAGCGGAGGGAGCCCACGCACACCCAGCCCAGGCCCAGGGCCTACTCAGAAGAGCTGTAGAGAGGGTCCCTCCTGCCCCCAGGGAGGACAGCAACAAAAGTCAAGGACAAAGGAAATAAGGGTGACCTTCCACCCTAAATACTACATGGTTCAGCGACAAACAAACCACTCAGTACACAAGAAGGCCACATTCAGTGATGTTAGTTTCAGATTACTAAGAAAAAGACATTTAATAATGTGGAACTGTTTTTCTCAAAATGGCTCAAAGTCTCCTTGAAAGGAAACAGGATAAAGAGGTTATGGACTTAGAATATAATTACTTACACTTTATCCTATTACATATATTTATTTTTTGTTTAAATTTTATTTAACTAAATCATTTTCAGAGTAATATTGTCTCATTTTTGCACATGTATGTAATTTAAATCTTGGTCTGCTCTAAAAAATTAGAAAAGTATTACATTCATGAATTGCATATACGGAATTAATAGGATATTATCTAATACTATCTCATTGCAATGCTACCATTGATAATTGGGGAACTTAATTCATTGGGACTTGGAGAGAATTTCACTGTATTTTATTCCTTATCTTTGAAGATAATGAAATTCAATGGCACATATTACAGGTAAAAAATAATAGCATTATTCTAAATATGAATAAATTGACAATATCAAATAATATCAGGTGTGACATATTTGCATGTGGAAGACTCAATTCTTCATAGTATTGCAAAAGTATTTATTTCAATCTTATTTTATCCAGTGTTATAAAGAACAGCATTTTCTAGATATGAATTTAAAAATCATGTTTTAAAGCTAATATCTTAAATTACATATCTGAAAGCCTAACTTACTAGTCAACTTCTAAATATAATTATTATCACTATATTATAGTATAACTATTATACTATACTATATTAATTATTATTACTTTGTCAGTTAATTTTTAAATATAATATTTTAATGTTATACTTGCTAGATTACAAATATGAATGTAATTTTCAATGTGGTATTCCGGATTCACAATTTTCTTCACTGAAATATCCAGGAAACCAGGTTTTATAATGCATTGTTCGAGCAGGACACAAACTGTCTTAAACATCTTCATTCTTCTGCCAGGGTATACTGTATTGTACAACAATTAAGTACAGAATTTTCCCCTTACATATATGTTTTTTCTTCTTCACAATTTAAATGGGTTTTAGTCTTATAACATAACCTTTCACAAAACAAGTATCTTAATGATTTATTCATACCACAGTTGTAACTAGAATTCAGATCACCTTTGCTATTTTAAGGTTTGCAGGTCTTTTTGCTACCACTTCATTTCTGATAAATATTTTAAATAAATACCTACAATTTATCTTCAAAAATAATATATTCTCTAATTTATATTATTATAATATAAATTATATTATATTATACTATAATAACATATTCTCATGATATATTTTATATGATCTCAATAGAAAGTACAAGCAAATCTTAAAACTCTTCTCAAATGTTTAATTCAATTTTCAGTCCAAAACAGAAATAGAGTTATATAATGGAACCTGCATGTAAGTTACTTCTAATGTAAGAGTCTAGTTAGAGATTAAAAATATTGTAAAATATTTTTATAAATTAAAAGAAAAATTCTGTAGAATAAGCTTTAAAACTCCACTGGAAATGTCCAAAAGTTCTTGTTAGTTTTTATTTTCTTCCAATATGTACTCAATTTTAATTTAATAAATACTAAATGCTTATTCACATTTATGTTACATATTACCTCTACCTTTTCAGACAGAAGATTTCAAAAGGTTCCCCCCAAAATAACAACTTGGAAGAACAAGCACATGACATGAAGGTGTAGGATTCATAAAAACAGATTTTCCATATTATTATTATTATTATTATTATTATTATTATTGTTATTATGAATAGGGTCTCTCTTTGTAGCTCATACTAGTCCTGAACTCAGCTTTGAATTCAGCAATCCTCCTGCTTGGACTCCCAAATGCAGGGATTACAGGCATAAGCCACCATTCCTGATACTGTGGTATGTGGTACTGATTGCTGATGGGTATCAGTGTCCATGCCCAGCATCGTTGCATGTGGTTACTGAGGATAGAACCTGGGCTCTTGTGCTTGCAAGGCAGGTGCTCGTACCACTGAGCTAAATCCCCAACCCAAGAATTCAATTTTTAAAAGCCTAAATATATTAGAATGATATCGTTAAGAGAACAAACATACTTTGTCAGTTAGAAAGAAGAAAAATAAAAATATTTTTAAGACTTTTCTTAGGAAAAAAACAAAAATGAAACTAGAAAAGAACAAAAAGTATTGAAAGAAGAGGTAAAATAATAAAGTATTACTGGCAATTACTTTTTTTTTTTTTTTTTAGGTTTTTTGAGACAGGGTCTCACTTTGTGGTTCAGGCTGGCCCTGAGCTCAGCCTCCAACTCACATCACAGCAATCCTCCTGCCTCTGCCTCCCGAGTGCTGGGATTACAGGCATGAACCACCATGCCCAGCACTGTGGTATGTGGTACTGGTTGCTGCTGGGGTGAGTCTCCACACCCAGTATTGTTATGTGGTTACCGGGGATCTAACCCGGGCCCTTGCGCTTGCAAGACAGGCGCCGGAACCACTGAGCTAACTCCCCGGCCCCTGACAATTACTTTTAGAGGCAAAGATTTTCATGGTAGCAATATATACTCTGGTAGCAAGAAATAAGACCAGGAGATATGAAAAAGATGATAACTGAATTATAAATATGTAAGTACTGCTCATAGCAGAATAATAACATCATTTATTGAACATTTATGAGGGTCAAGCAGTTAGATTAAGTGATTTAAATGGATCATTGCTTTTATTCCTTATATGTACTGAACTAGGTTGATATTATTACCGAAAGTGTATGAAGGCGCAAACTAGATTTTTGCAGAGAGGTTAATGATCTTCCCCACAGATCTAATCACAGATGTAGAAGATTTGAGACTCAGACCGAAGGCATCTGTTTACAATGATCATGCTCAGAAGAAAACACTGATATGAACCATTGAGCAAGCAATAGACAAATAACTAAGTTATTGTCTCCAGGTTTGAAGCAACAGAGATATCTGTCTATGTTTTCCACACCATCCATATTACTACCTGTAACTGGACCTTTAGTGCTTCACAAAAAAACAAAATTCAAAGATAACTGATTAGGAAATATGTGCATGAACTCAATATACTATTTGTTTAAGGCAGGAAAGATGGTTAAGATTTCCAGCAATGGTATTTACAGTAAGTATATTAAGGCGTAAGGTTAACTTTTAGGCACTGAGGAATTAACTTCCTTCCTAGAACCACTCCTCCTGAAAGGATAGATATGACTGTAATACCTACTTTACACACAAGCAATTAGTGCTTTTGTTTTAATGTATATCTACGTGGTGATCTTCAGGCAGAGAATGGAAAAAAAATTGACTGAACTATTCTATTATGTGGGCAATAGTCTGCAGATATAATTTTTAAAAATCTCTAAAAGATTAAATCATTGTAGATGGATATTTTTACATATTATCTATAATGACTGCATTTGGAGGAATTCAAAACTAAAGTTTAAGCTGTTCGGTTTTGTCAATAATATTTCATTATTTTAATACTAAATTTTATCAAGATTGTATATTAAAGATCTGCTTCCACCAGCCAACTTACCTGCCTTTTCTTCATCACTAAGCTCAGAGCCTGCCATGTATCTCTGGTCTTCCAAAACTGATTAATGAAGAGATATGTAATACAAATCTACATTTATTTTTTCATTCCTGCTAGCACAGTCATTAGCTTTACCATTTACTCCCCAAATCTACACTCTTCAGAACACTGACTCTGGTAGATATTTCATCAGTTTACCAGAAAAGACTGAAATAATGAACCTTGAACACCTTAAGGCAGTTATTTCTTTAAAAATGTTGAAGAATGTCCAAATAGACATTCACTCTGTTTTCTTGTTACAAAAATCTTATCTTCAAATTACTGGCAGACTGATGGTGAGAAATAAATAAAATTATTAAGTTTAGACTCTGCATAACAACATCATTTAGAATGCACATTTATAAACAGATTTCACAGTGTTTTTTTAATTTACAGCTTATTATTTTTTCTTAGTTTTGAGGAGAGACATTAAGTTAGTTTACTGAATTTATCAACACTTGAAGGACTTTTATTAGAGTTAAATTATTTGCCAATAATAACTCTGTTCAGTTTTTAAAGTTTATCTTAATTTTCCCATCTCTTAAAATATCGAGTTTCTAATTATCTACAGCATATATTCCAATCATAATGAAATTAAGCCATCAGATGCCAAGACTAGAATAAACACTGTCAAGATCACAGAAATGCTACATTTGCATTGGAAATGATAATGTGATCTTTAACTCTCAAGCACTTCACAGCCATTGTCAAGTTGAATTTTTGCTGATTTAAAAGCCTACAATATATATTTTACTACACACTAATTACTATTTTGTCCATAATTTGGTTTATAAAATCCAATTTATCACAAGATAGCATAAAATTATAAGAATTATTTTAAAGCTAAAATGTACAATGGATTCCTAAAGTAAAATCAACTTAGAACATTAGAGAAATAGGCCAGCATCTCTTGATGTCCATCTGCTATAAATGAGTATTACTCTCTTATAAACTACTGTTGACATTGAAAGGCATGTTGAGCATCGGAGACTGTAGTTCTACTCTCATACACAATTCCTGACTGTTTCCTCACTGCGGATCACATAGCCTTACAAATTTGTCAGCTATAAAACATCATTTAGTTGTGAAAATCTTCCAGACAACTTCCTCCATGCATAGCAGTTGGCAATTACCAAAGAACCTAATTCAGCTAACATGACCACAGACTCCCAAAAAACTTTGACTTTTATTTATCTGTCTCAGCATCTCCATTGTAGACTATAACATCATTAAAGTTACTACTTTTGTTCAGTTTGTACTGTGTGTGTGTGAGAGAGAGAGAGAGACAGAGAGTGTGTGTGATAGAAAGAGTGTGTTTTAAATCAGATTACTGGTAGGCACCATCAATATGCATGACGTAGTGGTAAATTATCACTTATTGTTATTAGGATAATAAAGTGGTTAGAGATTAGTATTACTAAAATATTTTATACAGAATTACCAATGGATAATTTTTTAAAGTGTCACATCTTTTTCATTAATATTAAAAAGATAAAAGCTATTTATAATTTGAAGCTACATCTGTAATATACATTTTATTAAAAATAAAATCTAATCATTGAAGTACCTACTGATGATAACATTAGGGATTGTAATCAGTTACCAAAAATTTCATGTTTAATTGTGCACTGATAACTTCATTCTAATAATTACCCTCCCTTCTATTTAATACTAACTTCAGTCTTCCTTTCTTATTAATGCAGTATTCTAGTAGCTACTTATATATTTATTATCCCACCTGCAAAATATTTTGTCAAGTTCTACCTTCATTACCTATGTTTTTATTTGTATTTGCCTCAATTGAAACAGATGGAAATTTGTATTAAAGATAAAGTCAAAATGACCAAATATGTATTATTTGATTCCACTGTATTGACTATTGATTCATGAAAATGTAATTGAAAAAGTAATATTTATTTTAAAATTATATTAAAGATTTTATAAGATATAATTTTAGTTTAAATACATAAATTTTATACATGTTCGTTTTGGACCTGGGCTGTTAACTTATTGGCAGAGTACGTGTTTAGTCTATTAAAGTCCTAGGAGTCAACACCCAGCACCCAAAATATATGCTCTTTGCAAAGGAGTGAAGGTGCCAAATAGGCTATTATATAAAATTTTAAATTAAAATTTTCAGTCATTACTAGGCCTCTCTCTTGACAAGACATGAAGTACATGTCCATCTGGATCAGGATGTACAAGTTCTGGACCCTCCAATGCAAGCATGTCAACCTGACATTGAAAAGAAGTCAAGAAGTACGGAGGCAGACGTGTTCTCTGCACCTAGAGCCGCCACAGCCACACATCTGCCCTGACCAATGTGCTTCCCCACCCTTCTTAAGTGCCCTGAACGAGCTACACAGAGGAGGCCTGGCTCTAGCTCTCCTAGCACAGCTCACCGCCGCACAGCCCAAACACTGTGCAAAATACTGACTACATCAAAGACTCCAAGACTTGGTTTGTAATTAGTAGCGCGAAAGTAAAAGGGGTCCCACGACAGATGCAGTAAAATCCAAATCTCAAACCCTGTTTTAGAGAAAAAACTAATGAATGGAGAAAGGAATCTACACGGCATGCTTAATTTCAAGTGTATTTAGGTAATTTCAATAACATTTTTCACCTACAGAATGATGGAATTAAATCTAATTCTAATTCAACTAGTTATGAGATCACTTCATTATACCATAGTATCTTGCATTCTATTAATTCACCTTTGAGGGACTGTGTACAAATACAAGTGATCTGAAAATAATTTAATCAGTATATGTGATAACAAAGGAAATCCTTTTTATGCACAGTACGATTTTTTTCTAGCAGACACACATACAAATGTACCTCAGTATCAGGCATTTTTGTTGCTCTGTGATGAGCACTAAACAGGAGCAATAAATAATTCACAACCTAGTACTTAGGAGTTTACAATGTCCTAGAGAATACAGACATGGAGTTCCACCAAGAGAGAGCTTCAAAGCTATGTTGAGTGCTGTGATAGTGATGCATACAGATTTGGATAAGCAGCCCTGGGAGGGAGAGGGAGATATGAGGACAGAGGACAGAATATATATATTCCAATACACACATTTTCTTAATGGATTCTGCTTAATATCCAACGGCAACAAATTAACATCTGTGAATATTTTAATGGATTCCTGGGTATGCTGCAAAGAAAAACATCACATTAACCACCTCTAAAAACAAGAATCTTATAAGAAAGCATATGTATATGGGGTGATATTACAGTTCCAAGGACAGGGGCACTGGGGCGGCTTTCTTAAGCTCTGTGTCTCTCACACACTGGTCTGTCTTTTGTACGAGGTTCTCACTCTTTCTGCTTCACTGTCTGCTTCTTAACTTGGGATTTTTTGCACCCTCATAACTTTAGCCACAGATTTCTTGATTGAGCTCAGCCTGCAGGTAGCTTCTGCAGATATGCTGACACAGTTCACATCACTCCAATCCTGGTGCTAGGCCAGGTGGGAAAGACCCTGAGCGGCTGGCGACCCACGCATTAGGAGTCTTCCCCTGAGTGATCATCTATTGACAGGATGTGGTTCAATAATACCAACACCTTGAAGTGATTACACTGGACAGTATAGATGATTCCTTTGGAAATCAGTGTGAGCAGACTGACATGAAGTAAGCTGAGATTCAAGGTGTCACCTGACAAGATTTACGGCTCCTTCTAGCTTTTTCCAGTTTTAGTCTTTGTTCTTATTACTTTAGAAGCCAGCATTGTGGCTTCTTATAATTTTCTGAAATTTGATCCACAGACAGCAGAATTTGATTGTTTTAGCTGAATCTCAAATATCTTTGTCCCATTACCTTTTATATCAATAATTTGTTTATAAAAGAAAAGAAACTTTGACATTGGCTTCATAGTCTATGCACAGATAAAGCCAATGGTTTTGTCTAGTCCGTAAATTAAGCACAATAGGAATGCAGTCAAATTTAAACTTCTTTGGATTGGATTGGATTTAAACTTCTTGGTGCAGTTTCTGCATGATTCTATAATCAGATTTTCTAGTTCTATTTTTTTCCACACAAAAGACAATTCATTTCCCTATTAGGTACTTAGTAAGCATATACTATTTCCTTGAAATTGTAGTAAATTCTGAAGTTATGGCAGTGTACAAAGCATATCTTCACTACTCAGAAATACCTACAAAATAAAATATATGATAATTCTAGCAACAAAAATATACCTCATAAATGAACACATCTTGAAGTAACTTTCCTACATCTCACACTTAAAAAACTGATAATCTTGAAAATATTTATCCATTATATTGCAATGAAAAAAGTAATATCATCATGAACATCTTTTGTGTTTTATAAAACCTGTAATATTTTGTATATAACCTCATCGAAGAATACCCAGTTATAATTTGATTTATTTTTCTAGTCTCCTTTCCAGAACTATGAGCTCATTATGATGAACAAGGTTGAATGATCCACTGGAATAGCTTGGAAGCATAAGTAATAGGTGATCGTGTGTATTTCCAATACGATTACACATAGAAGTTGAAGAGCATGGTATGGTCCATAACGGCCAAACAACAGATTCTAGCAAGTTAAATTTCACACAGTGAATGTCTGGAGACTGTTTTCTATAGATCACTTTTGAACAAGAGGAAAGTGTTGAAGTCCATCTGCCAGGACAGCCTTTCACATTCTTGGTCTTTGATGTGCCCAGAAAAATAAGCTTATAAAACAATGCTGAGCACCTCCCTTTTCCAATTTCCAAGTATACAGACAACAGGTTAAACACACGTGAGGCAGCAGTGCATTGGGATCAGAGCCACGCTGAACACAACGTAGCATCCGAAAGGCCAACAGAGCTAAATGAGGGCAGAAAGATCTCCCACCCACACATAAGGCCAAGAGGTAACAAGGTGAAAGCAGGAAGACGACAAGCTGCCCTTCAAGGACCCCTGAGGACATCTCTAATCCTTTGGAAGTAGGTCTTCTGGAGAAGAAGAGAGAGAGGAGGAATTGCAGAAGATTTATACTAAATCAAGCCAAAGCATACACAGGCAACTGTACCATATGTGTCCCATAATTTTTCCCCCCAGAGGAAAAGAAAGCAAAGAATAGAGATCCTTTGGATTAAAGGACTGTACTCATAAAACTTACAAAAGTTGACAATGGCAAATCCGACAACTTTAGCTGCCAAACACCAAAATGTGACAAGTGAATTTCTCTATACTTGTGACATATCACGTGAAAGCTTTCCACGCAAGCTTTTCCAACTGTTACCTGACAAGCATGTATGACCTGATTTACGAAATGTGCCTGTGGGTTTATGCCTACTGCTGCATGTGGTCTTTTCTTTCTACATCCCTAAACTCCTTTCCCTTAGTGACAGCACTAAATCAAAACTATTCATGCCTCCTCTCTCATTCCCAGTCAAGGCCTACCACACACATTACTGATGACAGATGAAATTCAAATTAACTCAGGACTATTTCATTTGTTAACTTCCTGCCTTAGGTCAGCACAATACCTCATGCTAATGCTTTACACTGAGCTTCCCAACTCATCATCCTTGCCACATTATCAGGAAGGGAGACACCAATGCATAATCATATTTTTCTATTATTCTTTGCTACTTCCTAGTAACATCTCTTTGGCTTTTGTGAGGAGATAAAACTCTCACAATGGAAAAAAAAAATCAAAATGAAAGGAAAGTCTGCACAAATTGGCAAAAAAAATAATGGTTGGACCAAAGTTGTCTGTCAGAGTTGAATTTTTCTTGGTAGAAATTTTATAGCCAGAGGATTTGTGGGTCTTGTTCACCATTGTATCTACAGGACTAGAACAATGCCTGACACGCTGAATGAACAAAGTAAGTCCTGTTTACTAAGTGAATCAATGAAATCATTGCAGTTCAGCTACATCTGCTTATAGCCATGTCTAATGACTAGCGGGAGAAAAAAAAATTTAAACTGAAAGACCATAAATATCTCAGGTTCCCCCTCTTCAAACTCTCACTCTAGTTCTTCCATGCCTATCCAAATTACATACTGCAAGGATAGCATTTGAAGATGAATTAAAAGGCTTCATGATTTCAAAATAGTGAATAAAATAGTGACCCATTACTTTGAGTCCTCTACAGCCAGGAAATTCCCTAATACACTAATTTGTAAATGCTGTGTGAAGATTTTCACACCTAAAACAGCCAGCTGAAAAGTTGCTGTGCATAAGTCCCCAAAAGAAAGATCTTCAATTGTATCAACTTGATTCTGAACCACTTGAGGAAAGCTGTATCTATCTGGTGTCTATTTTCTTGCCTGTAAAATGAAAAGGTTATGCTCAATTCCTCTAAGGAAATACCCATCTTTGAAGGATGATAGTGCAGGAAAAACTCTGAGATCACAGTGAATGGGCTGAATGCTCATTCCTGGGAACACTGGAGAGATAGGAGGTGTCAATTTTGAACTGGGCCTTCCTGTGGTCATCCGAGCATAACAAGAAGCAAGATGAAAACCAAAACTCCCAAGATCTTAAAACTTACAGGAAAACATCCTCAACTGCTTTGGGAATCCTCAGTATAACTCTTTAATTTAACAACAAGCAAACAGAAACCAGAGAAGAAAAGAAACATATCCAAGGTTACTGAACGTATTAGTAGCAGATGGGTATTCTCTCCAAATCATAAATGCTTTGATAGGAAAACTGTACCCACAGCATGCCACACATGGCACTCCTGTCTCCTTTCCCTGGATTCGTGGGCCCCAATTCACTGTGACTGGAAGGTGAAATTGGGCCAAATCATATTTAACTCCCCACCGTAATAGTAGTTTTACATTTCTCATTCAGACAGCTGGCATAGTTAAAGACAGCTTGGAGCCCCTGAGGATATCCAAACTGTCACAACTGAAGATGAGATTGAAGCATCCTGCAATGTAAGACCCAGTCAATGACATTACAAAGCTGATTTATAAATACCATCTTTGTTGGATCCTCAATATCCAATCTATGAACAATAGACATAATTAAACATAAAAAGCTGTAAATTAGACAAACTAAATGATGGAGCAAATCATTTCATTTTTGCACCTGTGAAGTACAGTACCCCATTGTTATTTTCCTAAAGAAGAAAGAACAGGCTCCAGCGTGCACAATTATCAAAAGAGTTCAGAGCAGTAGCAGTTATAATCGACAATAGATTTTTTTGCAAAGACTAAAAAGGTATCAATGAATGTAGTTTTCAAGTTAAAGAGAATATGCAGCTGCCACCATAGATTCTATTTAACATATTTCAATGTTACTAATTAAAATAAAAACTTAGGTCTCCTATTCTCCAGCTAGTAAAAGGAAGAGAAAAATAACCTCAAGTTGTAATTTCATGCCTCTTGTTTTCAACTACAGGAAACAGCTTGTGCAGCGAAGCACTGTTCCTGAAGATGAAAGTACCATAGGAGGCGGCGCCACAGCTAAGGGCTACGTGGTGGTTCTGGAGGCCTTGTTTACAAACCCCATTTGTCCACCTATCAGGTAGCCTCAGGAAAATCATTTATTCATTCTATAGTTAGCTTTTTCATGGATAAAGGGATAATTATAGTTCCCATCTCATTGGATCATTATCAGAATTAACAATAGAAATCTATGAAAAGCATCTAAAACTCTGGCACTGACAACCACTCAGTGACTGCTGGCTTTTAGCAGTTTAATTTAAAATATTGCATACATATGATGTTTTACATTGCATCAAACAAAAGCAGGTATCTCTACATTTATTCTTATTCTAGCATTTTGGTGACTGATTTGTAAGAGAGATAAAGAAGTATCATCCATAAATCATCTTTCTAAAATTAGAAAGAAAAGAAAAAGAATCTGCTTCATTGAAAGAAGATAAAAACATGTTCAGTATGCACCGGGAAAACATTGGCAAGGTGAGAAAGGTCACTGTGTGCACACTGCTAGCAGACACAGTGTGACCTCCAGCATGGATAGAACAGAAAGAGCCAAAGGAGAGAGCTGCCAACGAGCCCACCATGGACTGGCATAAAACCACCTGTGAAAGCCATGTGGGCATCTGTGTGTGTGAAGTGCCAGACCTTCTCCTCCCAGCCCACACGCTGCCCATCTATCACAGAGCAGTTCTGCAGACTAACTTTCTTTCCATTGATCCTTCCAGGGAGGGCCTCCTCCACTGGATCACCTCAGGAGGTATTATGTGAAACCGCACAGAAGCTCATCTTCATTTCATGCCACAATGTCTGGTGCATGTGCTTCTCCCTCTAATTCAATACCTGCCAAAACCAATCAGGCTCATCTGGGTATTCAAACAATGGACACTTTAATATCCCCTGAATTAATCCTCAAAATTTTCATGAGGAAAATGATGAATATTTGGCTCCTCATTTACTCAGTGGCAATTTGCTGTCTTCTGAAGGATCCAAGTAAGGAAGAGTAATGGGTTCACTGGAGGGGGACAGTCCAGCTACCAGAGTTTTTCAGGCCAAGTATGGTTTCATCAATGTAATTTTTTTAAATTAGTTCTGGAAGTTCCCAGCACTCCGTAAATGGTCATGATCGTGATCTTGATATGATGCTGACAATAACACACAAGATATCCAAAACTCTGGAACAGACTCATACGTCCTTGTACTTTGGAGAAGATAGAACATTCAGTTCATCTTTTGTTTTCCCTAATTCCACATGTGGTAGGAGACAAAGGAAGAATGATAATGTCAATAGCAGAAATTGCTGTCAATATGAGACATGAGCTAAGCAGGAAGAAATATGCAAGATGTACTATACCTATGAAATTATTTAGCAGTTTAATTCAGGGGAAATACAGTATCATAGGACAATATTAATGAATATCTACACAATAATTATAATTTGTCAGATGCTATTCTAATTTATTCTTTAAGATTAATTAAATTCAAACAACAGTCCTGTGTTTCAGGAGCTATTATTTTCTCTATGATTAGAAACACAAAGATTAAGTAATTTGCTCAACATCTATTGCTGATAGTTAATAATTTAGTACCTTAATTTTTTCTCTTAGTTTTTGCTCTCAGCTGTTCTACGTACCACACACTGCCCTTCAAAATGTGAACAACATCTCCCACATAGCTTAACACCTAACAGAAAAGTTGAAGACAAATTATGGATGAAGATATAGAAAATTCTCAGACACAAGATAAACATAAAGGCACTGACTTTATCACTTAAGTGTGATTATGATATAGTGTTTAGAGTGAGTAGAGACTAGTCCAAGACAGAATTTACCACTTTCTCTAAAGCCATTTTGAAGACAACCATAACATTCTATATCATCATTTTAATGCAAGGTGCTTTGTTCAAGAAAATGTATTCTTATGCTTATTATTTGTCATCAAAACTCAGCAGGCCTCTTCCCTGTGGGAAGTGGGAATGACAAAAATCCTTGCCTTTTCACAGCCTGGAAAGTAGAGACTTTAGTACATTCGGGTGCATGGCCAAAGTAGGTGGGAGAGAAGCAGGGAACCAGAAAGCTAGATGGATGCACCCAGGAAACAATATTGAGCAGTTACTGAGACTACTAAGTCAAGACACACAAGCAAGAATATTCATCTCATGGATATGAGGAAGAGTTGTTGCATGCAAGAGTAAAAAAAATCTGACATAGAAGACTAATTATAAGATGAAAGGCTAATTATTATATCAAATAGGTTTTTCGTAAAGTTCTATAAAAAGACACTCAGACTGGTTTAATCCTTTAGTAATTAGCATATACACACACCGTAGTTATTTACTATGCAAGTTCACAGAAGAGCTTTTCGTATCTTCCAAAGTCAAACTAAGTATCTGAGAAACAGCACATTAAGGATAAAGACATGTTTTATAATTGCACAGTGTCTTATATTCTCATAAATGCTTTCACAATCTTATTCTTAGGTTCTCATCTATATCTCTTCTCAAATGCTGTGGTCTCCAAGAGGTATACTATCTCCCTGAAAGGATGGAGTGTTACAGAGGCACAGAAAATACAACAAACAAGGAAGATAAACCTGGCTAGGCACATTTAAAACAATTATTCGTGCATATTTTAGGTATATCATGTTTTAATTCCTTGCAGGGAACTGGTACATGGGCATAACATGTCTTAATTCCTTTATTCTTCCCCTTTCCTCCCTGCCGTTCCAATTTGCTCCACCTCTTAATTTCCAGACTAATTGAGAAACATCCATCTCCCTACTTCCTATTAAACACATTTTATTTTGCTCTTTATCTGTATTTTGATTTCTCATCTAAGAGGAAACACCTGATATTAAAGCTAGTTATTTGATTTATTTCAATCAACCTTTTGGTCCCAAGGTCCATCCATTTTCTTACAAATAACTCTTAATCTTTAAGAAACATAACGAGAAAAGGAACAGCTGGCTCAAATGCAATTTGAAACTTTACTTTTTGAGGAGTTTCTATACGTGTTTGCTCAAACATGCAAATTAAAACAACATGGAGAACTCAACTCATTGTAGAAAGAATGGCCATCACCAAAATCTCAAATAATATCAAATTCTAGTGAAGATGTAGAGAAATTGTACTCTTCTACATTGCTGGTCTAAATGTACTACTCACAGTGTTTGAATATGTGAGGAATGTTTTACTTTAACACTTTAACAAACTCCTGTATTCCAGAGTAAAATACAAAATATCCATGAAACCTGGAAGAGAAAGCAGCTGACTCCCAAGACATTTTTGTAAACATGCATCACTTCAGGCTTATAAGCTGAGAAGATACCTGTTGTCTAGTGAACTTTCAGTGGTTCTTTGAAGACAGAGTACAAGAAAAATCATTGGCTTTGTTTTGTGAGACAGCACATTAAAGAGTGTTAGTGAACTACAGCCTCCTGTTCACCTGAAGGGCAGGGGGACAGTCACTGCTGAGGAGGTCAGAGGAAGAAGGCTGGCCTTCTATGGGCCTCTCCTGAGTGGCATAATCACATATTCCTTTAGCAGTTATCTAAAACCGAGTGAAAAGGAGGATACAAGAGAAGAGGAAGGAGATCAGGTTGAGGAGAGGATTCAGGAGCACTATGGTCACAGACTTGACCACAATGTTCTATGCATGTATGAAAATGCCACATGAAACATATTATGAGCTATGAAAGCCATAGTCAAAATAATGACTTATCTGCAGCCCCTTATAATTACTCCTAATTCGGCACCTACTAAATTATGTTTCATTTACTTGTATCACTATTTGCTTATATACACCGTTGGAGATTGAACTAGTATCTACTTTAATCACACACACAGTCATTGTCATTAAAAGGTTTACAAGAAGCATATAGACTTGAGAGTCTTCCTAGAAGTTTTAATAAAAGCAATGGGACTTAAAGTCCTCAAAGGAGACTTTGTAATTACTAAACAGATTCCTCCATCTGCTGAATCTCATTCATTCACACAGGTGTAGTACATGAATATATTGCATAGTGAGTGGAGATGTGGAAGTGTGTATTTATAACCCTGATTTCCATTCACATCACTGATAAACCAAGTGACATTCTGTGGAATATGTTTTCTCCTCCCTTCAAGAATTACTGCTCCTCTTTTAAAAAGAAGCACAGTTGCCATTAGATAGATGTAATGCTCCTTCTGGTGCATCTGATTACTCCTCCTTCTGTGCCTTGAATGTGCTTTTTACCAGTCATTATCACTCATAGTCACATTCACATGTCTGAGATGCGGTCTATCCTTTGAATTCCAAGAAACCTAGTTGTCCTTTACCCTGCACTGGATGCAGATAAAAATATCCAATAAATATTTACCAACATCTCACAGAAAGAATGCTACTAATTGAGAAGATATCATTTTTTACAGTAAGCCATTCATTGTTTGGGACAGTGTGTGTGTGTATGTGTGTGTGTGTGTGTGTGTATGTGTGTGTGTGTGTGTGTGTGTGTGTGTATGTGTGTGTGTGTGTGTGTGTGATGAATTCTCAGTATCAGAGTTCCAAGATATTTAGAATGGGAAGATTTAACAGAAAATATAGCACACAGGAAAGGAACTAATGTATATGAAAAGATGTGTGACTGAAGAATATGCTCTGGCCTGAGAGAGAGAGAAGACAATGAAGATACGTTGAACTGTCTAACACACTTGTATTTCTTATTCCTTTAGATATTTACACAGAACTACAGGGAATTACTGAGGATGAATGTGTAGAAAAGAAGGAAAGATGGAAAATGAGCAGAGAAAGAGTGTTGAATAGAGTAAATTTAGGAAATTTTTATTAAGACAAAATGAACAGCTTACTGTAAACTTTTCCATTAAACTGGGTCTATCTATCTTCTTATATTTCATCATATTAATCATCTGTAACTAAATTGGGACACTAATTTGATGTGAGATTGTACAAAGTTTAAAATGCCAGCATAAACACTCTGAATTTGTTCTATTATGCTCAAGGAAGCTCTTTCTATTCCTCTTTCTATTCAGGTGCCCTTTTGAAAGTGATGCTTTAGTTGGATTAAATTAGCCCAACTAAAAGAAGTAAAAAAGTATTCAAGACAATAACTAAAAGGGTATTACAAATATCCAAGTGCAAAAATAGTGGGAATTAATGATTCAGAGAGAGCAAAAAGAAGCAGTGACATAGAGAATATCAGAAAGAAAATAGAAACCAGTGGGAAATCAGTGAAGTTGGAGCCTAGAAAAGAGGCATGAGTCAAGTTTGGAATAAGGAAGCGATGGTAATTTTAATATCTGCTGTATCCTCTCCTAGGAATGCCTTTTATTTTACCTTGCAAGATATAATACTGTATGTAAAAGAATTTTTAGTCCATAACGGTGTTCAGAAGGTAAGCCTGTTTGGAGATTATAAATGATGTATTCAAATAGCTGAGAAGTCAAGTGATGCTATCATACCTGGAGCACTGACAATGCTTTTAGGCCATACAGACTGAAGGGGCTCAGTAGAGAAAAGGAAATGTGCTTTGCTTTTGGAGTGGGAGTGGCTAAATTCTGAGTGGGCGTGGCTAGGTCTTGAGTGAAATTGGCTGAGTTTGAGTGGGAGTGGCTAGCTAGAAGAGTTCAGTGGTTTTACTACATAACAGTTGTCAAAGCACTTATTTTCATTTTGAAGGAGTTAAACATTTGCCTTCGTAGTTCATCACAAATCTTGACTACCCAGTTGTTGATGTCATTGAAATTTATCATTTTTGCGTATTTCTGTAATTTTTCTGCATATGTCCTTTCCCAGTTATTAAGATCTGACTTTAAATATCATAGATTCTCCTTTCTTACTCTTCATTTCTCAGTGGCATAAAAAGATTTTCCAGGCTCAAGAAGAAATCCTTACAAAAATATTGTATGCTGGGCAGGACTACAAACAAGTTTTCAGATCACCTAGGAAATGATAGTACTAAATTAGGAAGCTATAATATAAATCAAATTTTAACTGTTTTTGAGTACATTTTACAAATTTTATAATAATTTATGGTACTGGAGACAATCTAAACAGAAAGCTCCTGTTATTTGTGATTGATATTAAATTTATTTGGCATCCTTTTATTGGACATTGGCATTAAACAGAATCACATGTTTTTAACTTTTGCTCTTAGCATGAAAGAGTTTCACTGTGTATTCTATGTAGATATTTCAGAATGGAAATCACATCTCAATAAGCTATTTCTGAATATGCTGTTGTTTTCTTTTTCTCCAAATATGAAATCTACATGCTAATCTATGATAAATAGTTTTGACATTTTCCCAAATGACAGACACCATGTATAGAAGAAGTGCTTGCTTGAATGTTTACTAGATTTTCTTTTAAGTGAAATGCACTCTCAATGTGTGGAAATTCTTGAGAATGCTGGCACAGAGTTTAGGGATAAAATTCTACTTACTGGTTTAGCTGTAAGCTAAAGTTACGGATACAATTCTACTTACTGTTTTAGTTATAAGCTATTTGTAATAAAGTCTGAGAAAGCTAGTCCTTGTTTTGTATAATTCATTTGAGAATATTATGTTGAAAAGATCTTTCAGCTACTAAACAAATGAATAAAACTGCACTAAGAAAACAAAATAACTTACCATTTTAAACATTATCAGTAGTTTATTTTTTCTTTGAAGAAAAATAAAAGATCACTATCATAGTAACTTTTTCAAAACTATATTTTTCACTTTTTTTTCCTCACTCTAAACCAGCAGTTTTATAAACCATGTACTTGAACAGCAAAACCATTTGCCATTTGGTGGAATTGGCTGACATTTCGTTTTTTCTGGGCAGATTGCAGATTAGTTTGACATTATTTTGCTGGGCTCTGAGCTACATCATTAACATACTGCTTATGACTAAAAGCAAAGTAGTTTCATTTTGTGGTATAATACCCTACATTTTCTGGAAGTAGTAAAAAGTATGATTCTTCTGCAAATCACTTGGTATTGCTTCAGTCTTGTAAAAAACACCCTCAGAATTCTATTAATGTAAAAAAATGTATCACTAAAATCGTGTGTCAGAAGGAAATGAAAACCTCTATAAAGGCATGATGTGTTTACTGTTGATATCTCTAAATCTTGGCTAGAAATGAGAAACATTCATGAAATACTGGGCTTAAGCTGAGATTACATTAGTATAGTAGCAATATCGTACTTGTCAACTAACAGAATATAACTGCCTGGTTGTACCACATGAAAAAGAAAATGTAGTTTTTGATCCAAGACATAATTCTTTTCTTGTCCATGTTGGAAAACCTTTTGTTTTTAACATACAGGAAGTAAGGGCCAGGCAACTGTTACCCAAGGTGGCTTTATTTGGGCAATCGGGAATAACAAACTGCTGATCATTTTTTAATTAAAGTGCTGATCAAATAATTCCAATGCCCTTATTTTGACTTTCAGTATATTTGCTCACATCCCATCCTTCCTTCATTAGATCGTATCTAGTGTATGAATAAAGAGTCACATTGTACAATGTTGAATTTTCTTTCCTTGCAAAACTGATTGTAGCATCATAATTGTAGCAATATGGATGAATTAGGGTGAACACGTCACTTGCTGTGATTTTGTTTTGCTTTGATTTCTTTCAGGATGCTGGCATACTTTATGAAGACAGAACATCTTTTGCTTTCAATGAAAGTAAGCACCTGAGAAACGTTGTGAAGGTGTTTTGTCACATACTCCCTAGTGTTTAAGTGAAGCATCAGATTGTTTAGCAACTTGTGCTTCAAAGACAAAATACTTAAGCTGCTAGCAGATTCTAATGTGTAATTTTCCTTTCATTACTTTCATTGACATCATTCTTCCTAGTTCCATGGCAGCAGATAGAAAATCTTGAGGGGCAAACTATAATTTCATGGCCATCTGAAAGAATGATTTTACTAATTACTTATTATTTATTCCATTTCCCATTTGTTTCATTGACATTTTGAAAGAGTTCTATGTGGACAGTTGTTTTACGTGGACTTGCTTTTAACCCCTCCACATACTACTTTTTTATAATGAAAGTGTTGGGGAAAGATGTATTTTTCTTCAACTTCCACTGTTCATGTTGTGCATCAGAGACAACTTATTTTCTATAACAGCTATTATGCTAGAAAAAATGCATTCAATTTTTAAGAGGGATCTCCAGTGTACCAGGCATATCTTGTTTTCATTCTAGCCTGATCACCTTTTCCCATTTCACCTTATTAGGTTTTATCTGAAGGTAATCTGTACATTTAATTTTCTGCAGTTACAAAAATCTAGGAAGTTGAGATGAGGGGCAAGCAGGAAGAGGAGCACAAACAAATAAAAGACAAGGAAGGACAGTTACAGAATCCCACTCCTTTGGTTCTAAGTGTCTTATTATTGTTAGATTTTTACTGATATATTTTATTTTTGAGTCATAACATGAATTACTTATGGCAAAAGAATTGCTCTTAGTGGTTTTAAAACTTTTTTGGGCTTTGATTAAATTATTATACTCTAAAAAATTGTATTAGCTGTTGATACATATTGATCTACACTATTCCAATGAGTGATAATTTTTAATTAAGAGGCCAAATGTATTCATCTTAATTTATATTATTTCAATATAAATGAGGTTAGCATTATCTGGCAACATAAGCTTTATAAGTTTTGGTTACATAATGAATACTAAGAAAACATTCTAATGTATGCCTTTTAAAACACATTCTATGCTGTTGGTATATCATGAAAATGGACTCAAATACACCGAGGCACTCTTTTGGGGCTCTGGAGTTAAATTTTTATTTGAAGAGAACAAGAAGAAATATCCAAGTCCTGCAGAGGAACTGAAATACTCTGAACCATGATTTATTTAATTGCTATGAAGTTCAGAGCACTTTTGGCTATCCATGTTGACTGCTTGATCTAAGTAGGAACCATTTTTTTCAAATATGGACTTTAATGAAATTTAAATATATTTTAGCTGCATATTATTGAGATAACTTGATTTTTCAGTGGATTATTAACAGTTATCTCAACTGAGATAACTTGATTTTGCTTAATTAATATTGCTTTCTGCCAGAATGGGCACATTGTTATTTATTCAAGAGCCAGTTGTACATTTTAACAAGTTGTTTTATACCCAGACCCTGAAAATAATTTTGTGACTCTATGTGTGTGGATTTTTTTGTTATTGTTTTTGTTTTTAGTACCAGGGGTCATACTCAGGACCTTACCCTGGTCAGGCAGGCATGGCACCACTGAGCTACATCCCCAGTCCATGGCTGTGTTTTTGAATCAGTCAGGGAAAGCAAATTTCAACAAGTAGCAGAGGCAGAAAGCAATAACTTCTTAGTGACCTCCAAGGTCTGTATTCCAGTGTATACTTCCAGAGTCCTGTGTTCCACAGACAGCGAGTGAAAGCAAGAGAAGGAGGCGAGGTAAAGTGGACAGAGAAGACTTTCAATTGTCCATTGAAATTAAAAAATTCTATCAATACCTTATCTGATTTGTTGTATAATTGGTGTAATACGACTATAGTTATTAGGTAACCTCCCCAAATCATCAGTAATACAACTGGGACGGAAATCTAACACTCTTGTTTTTAAACATTCGGTTTTACAAGTGCTACTGCTACTTGTAAAATTCAGCAGTGCCACATTACATACCTTGCTGTGTACCACATTTCTTAGTGCATGAGTAAGGCCTCCTTAAACCAGCCACACACTGTGTTTTTTGCAAAAAGCATTTTGAGTTATAATAGAAATGAGATACTCAAGTTTACACTGAGGGCAAGAGAAGCTGCAAAAAAGAGAACTGCTTATTACCATAGAAACAAGGAAGTATGCACAATGGCAGCATTTGAATCCAATAAGACTCCCAAAAATAATATCCACAAACTTGCATCTTTTGCACACAGCATAATTTTGATTTTGGTTGTTACTGTAAAGCATACTGCTGGCCTATAGTCGCACAGCTGATACTATCTCAAGCATGCTCAATTATGTTATTCAGAGCATAGAATCAATTAATCCAAGGATAGTGATTGGCAGCTGTACTAGTAGGTATACAAATAAATTTGGATTTGAAGTGTCATTCCTGAAAATTGCATGAATCCGTGTTCTATATCATTTGACATGGCAAGGGAATATGACATCATTTTAGTGCAATATACATACAATTAAAATTGCCATTTTAAGCACTACCATTTAAGTTTTAATCACAGTAGAAAAATCTTATGATACTCTATTCTTACGGGACTTTTTTATATGTAGTGCACTAAACACATTTAATGTTTTCTTTATACTCAGGGATCATAATTAAGAATATCAAAGACAGTGCTTTGCCATGACTGGGAAAGTGCCTCGGCAAGCCTTTATTTGGCCTTGCTCTAAGTGACCTCAATCTGCTCTCATTTACCCTTCCCTGCCACAGTGTCTGTGCTCCCTCTGGGAATTACTCACTCAATTACTATTTTCATTTATTTACTATTATCTACATGAATAGGTTAGAAGAAGAACAAACAAGTTCACAGTACCTCTGATATTTTTCTTCTGATTGAATATAGGCACCTTGATGAATGTTTTGTGAAATTTATTCAGAGAATTCCCTTAACAACAAATTTTATGTGGTTGAAAACGCTAGATGGCTATCATGTTGACAAATGAGGTTGATATTATGCTTTAAAACTACTGGATATACTACCACAGGCAAGGAAAATCCACCATGTAAAAATAAAGAGTTTCAGGGTTCATCTAGCAAGTCAATTAAAGTATATTGAGTCAATCAACAAATAATCATTACTTAGAGGCAAAGAAATTGAACTGCCACTTCACGTCATTGGTTAGATAATGATTAACAGATCCTTGAAATAAAAAAAGGAGAGCTTCTGAAGGTCAATTCACTTCTGTCCTAGATAGTAAATCTAACCTGTTGGCTTTATTTGCTTTGCAAAAATTCTAACAGACCAGATTGCACTACCAACCGTACATAACAGAAACATAAATACCTGGTGGAAGGCATCTTTGATGGACTCATTCAATATAGTATTGTGATTTTAACCTCAAATTCCAGAGTACTGGCAATAAACTATCTTGCAAACAAAAGGAAAATAATCTGAATGTTTTAAAACTTTTATTTTAAAAATCTTAAGTGAAAAATTATAACATTAAAAATTAATACAGACTACGATTCAGTTAATATTGAGGTATTTTCTTTTCTTTTATTCTTTTTTTTTTTTTTTTAGGTTTTTTGAGACAGGGTCTCACTTTGTAGTTCAGGCTGGCCCTGACCTCAGCCTCAAACTCACAGCAATCCTCCTGCCTTGCCTCCTGAGTGCTGAGATTACAGGTGTGAGCCACTACACTCAGCATTGTGGTCTGTGGTACTGAATGCCACTGGGCGGGAGTCTCCACAGCCAGTATTGTTCCATGTGGTTGCTGGGGATCAAACTCAGGGCCTTGAACTTGCAAGGCAAGAGCCAGAACCACTGAGCTAAATCCCTAGCCCCAAAACATTAATCTTGATATATTTCACATTTTTTCTTAGAAATTTGGGTTTTCAAGATGTGGCAGCAATTTTAGAGACTAGAAGTTAGTTCCCTCCCTCAGTTTCCCTAAAGCAAAATGGAATTTTAGCTACATTATATCTCAAGTTCTTCTCATGCTGTGATGCACTGACTTGTATTAGCCAATACTGAAGGGTGAGTGTGCATCCATTAATAACTGGCCTTTAAACTGATCTACCTGCCAGGAAAAATTCATATTCTTGGCAGATTGTCATGAATGGTCACAGTCTTGGCATATTTTCAACTGGTCTTTTACTATCCCTTCAAACTTGGATCAAACTTTGTGGTCAAAGTTGTGGTCTATTGAAATCTACATAGTATATTTCGCAACTCTTTCATCTGAATTTCAGACTACTCAGTTTATTTTTTTTTAATTCAAGTCTTTATTGGTACATTATGAATACATATCATCACTGAATACAACATTGAGAGTTTGTACCAGAATATGGCATGACTTAATTCTCATTTTTCCCCTTTCCCCCCCGCCCTGCAACTCCCCACCCCCTATATACATAAGCTTTGTTTCCTTTTTTGAAGCTTGCAAAGACTGGCTGAGAGAGCAAGTATTAAATAAGTTTAGATCTTGTAAGAAGTGGTGAGACAGTAAGGTTCATGGAAAAACCAGAGTAAGAAAATTTATGAGGAAACAAACCTTAGGTAAGTACCAGGTCCTCCTGACACCTAGAGGCATCCAAATATGAAAGTGTCTTGTGCGGTTTGATTATTCAATTAGTGAATATTTTCAGTGAGCAGCTTCACAATTGAATGATCAGGATTTTCAAGAATAATGAGAGGGGAAATCACCTTGCTTTAAAGTCTTTTCTAACTCCAGGTTTCTGTAGGTTCTCAACATAGTATTATTGTAGAAAACTTCAGATTTGACCTTGGTAAGGTTTGTGTAAATAATTACTTTTAGAGTCCATCTTTCTAGGCTAATACCTGAGTAAGTGGCCTATAGTGATTACTAGCATCATGAGGAAGCCACAATTTCAACACCATTTTGAGTGGCATAAACAAGAAAAAAACAGATTCCTTGGGAAGACATAATACTTTGTGGTACTACACAAAATGTGGAAGATTTGAAAGAGAAGGAGAAGAGATACACAGCAGCCTTGAATTTCAGGACTAGAATTTGTGGAGCATTAACTGTTAGCCCCATTCCACAACCTTTACATCCTGTGTGCATGTGCAGGGTTCAAATTTCCAATGAAGATCAATGGCTGAAAACAAGTCTTACAACATCTGTGGCCAAATCAGGAAGTAGGAACAGAGGTTGGCAAACTGGTGGGGGGGGAGCTGGATTATGTGATCACCAGCTCCACCGGAATCAAGACCTTTAAGAAGACCGGCTGGCAATGTTATGCTGAAGAAGGTCCAGGCTGAGGGCTGAATAAAAGATAAGATTTAGGCAAAAGATTGAGATAAAAGTGATAAAAACTGCTGGGCACATAAAATGATTGGTGATTTTAAAATCTATTCCTTTTCTCTTGGGGCCTCTGAGCCTAGTGAAGTCAAGGATTATGGTTTGTTTGTTGTGAAACCTCCTGCCTTCCAAGCGGTTTTTGACACATAGGATCTTGTGCAGTGGATATTGTTGGAAAACACCTAAATGAATATATAACTAAATAAATTTAAATAACAGCACAGAAATTTACTAGACCACCATCAATAGACACGAACAATGCTACTTAACAAGCTACTGACCTGCTGATCTTCGGAAGCTACTGAAATCCACGCCAGCCCGAGGATACTGAAAGAAACATACCTTCAGCTACTAATTCTTCCCCTTTTCCATTTCCCCTTTTCTCTTCCTTTCCTTCGTGTCTGACTTTTCTCCTATCTTTGCTCTTTCTACCCTTCCTTTCCTTCTTTTGTTTACTTCTAGCATATATGACTTAATTATAGACCATAATGACAATGCAAATTATTTTCCTTAATTAACAAAGTATCAATATTTACAATGATATATGAATGAATGTTATGCTGTTTGTATTCTCATAATAGTTGAACACAGCAGATGGATTGTAAGATTGTTTGCCAAAAAGTCTAGGATTCTAAGGTGTTTTTTTACTGCTTCCCATGTTTCTAAGGAAACTGTACCAATCAAGTCTTTGTCTGATTCTCTTTAAGGTTTGATGAAATTCAATTCAAAAGTCGACCTAATCATAGTTTATAATGAATTTTGAAAGACTTTTCTTGTAAATTCAAATACAAAAATACAGAATAAGAGACTTCCAAATCTTGTTAACATGGCTGAAATTGTTGTTGAAATCAGAAATGACTATCTTAAAAACAAATCACATATACATAATGTTCATTGTACCCAAATAAATCTCGCCAGCAACTCAGAGTTTGTTGCATGATCCTGGCACATAATCCATGTAAGTGTTTCCATATCACTAACAAATATATTTGATTTTAAAATGGTCACTACAATAAGAATGCTCGATGGATAGTATCTAAAAGGGGTAATATCTTCCTTTAAAATGCATTTTTTTCTCTCAGCAAATGTGCATAAAGGATAACTAGTACTATTTCAAATACTATGTGTAAGTTCAAAGCATTTGCAAGTCAGCAAATTTTGGAGCTTACTTACAAAGAGCTGTTTGGGAAGAGCACTAAACATTTGGGGATTTTATAGTTAGATTATTACATAACTGTGAGGTTGTAAATGACCTCACAGCTCAAGCAGAAAATTAATTGAACTACAAAGCACTGATTTCGTCACATAAAATGAAAATTCAAAATTCAACGATATCAGTAGTGTTACATTAATAACTATGACCCCACTTTATATTTAGAAGGTCATCAATGGCTTTGACTTAAATCTCATGTGTATAGATTATTACCTGTTTACGCCAAATCTGGTGTCAGAAAGGGGGATAAGGTAAGAATGATATTTCCCATTCATGGAGAATTACCTCTCTGTTAAACCACACAAGAAAAAAAAAAAAAAAAAAACGTATCTGATAGAGAACTGAATTATTTCATGCCTGTGCTTTTGCAATGTCTGCTAAGGAACAAGTAAGCTCTACATCATTTTTAAAACAAGCAAACAAAAAAGGACAAATGCAGGAAATGATAGATTTCCTATTCACTTGGTGTACATCAATTTTCTAAGCACCTAGCATCATGCAGTACAACATCAACATGCCTCCATTTGGAACACTTTTGTTGAATTAATCTCTCTCCTTCTCCCTGTCCCTCCCCTTCCCCCTCCCCCTTTCTTCCCTCTCCCCCCTCTCCCTCCTCCTCCCCATCCTTCCTTCTCCCCTTTCTCTTCCTCTCCTCCTTTCCCCTCTCTTTCTCTCTCTCTGCAGAGTGACAGACCTAGTAGATCCATCTGAAGTCAAAGTCTCAATATGACTCAGCTGAGGTTTTGTTCTATTACCATGTCCCAGTTTACATCCCGGGAAGCAGAAACTTTCCTGCCAGTGTACAAAACCTCAGGAACTGGTTTTTCCAATGAGATATTGTCACAAAAGACCACTCACTGTGAGCAACAGAATGAGCGGCAAATCCAGGGCCATCAGTTGACTGCTTAAAAGCATGAACTCCTGTGGCTGGGTTCAAACCCCAGCTCTCCAGCTCCAACATGTGGCTTTAGGTAAATTATCCAGCCTCTCTGTGCAGGAGCGTCTCCAAGTGGAAAAGGGGGACAATGGCTCTGAATCCTTAGACTTACAATATAGATTAAATGAAGGATTATTTAAACAGTGACTTCTTCAGAGACAATGCCACATACATTTGAATGAATAGGAAAAAATACACATTCTAAGTTGCATAGCAGTGCTCAATAGAAGTATCAAAAAATATTAATTTGACTGACCACACAAATACAACATCGGGTGATAATACTGAGTGCATGGAACACATGACAGCTGAGGTGGTGTGACGATGTGACGCTGTTTCCACACAGGGTTCTCATTTGTTAAACAGATACTGGGTTTTGAGGGATTTTTTTTCATTTATTTGTTTGTTTGTTTGTTTTGATGGAGCATGCCACACCAGCACCAGCCTTAGGTTTACGATTTTCAATCTTTTTCATACATTGTAATCAATTTAATGTTTTCTTTTTTTTCCTATGTCTCTTCTTCCTTTCTCTTTTTACTTTTCCTTCTACTTTTAGTTTTACTCCCTTTCTCCTTTTACTCTACAAATAATTTGTAGAATAAGATAACTGCCCAAGGGAAAAGAGTGACCATGTTTTTATTACTGAACAATATACTGGCAAAATTAATAGGATGTGGACAGACAAGGTAATTATATTCTCAGTAGAGTTTTATGGTTCCAAGTACAGGTCATCATCCAACACCAAGAAGGATGTGCTCTGCCTTCTGACTTACTGGACTTTCACAGGAATTATGTTCTATTAAATGGGGACTTTTTTGTACTCTAGGCAAAGAAAATTGGGTTTGAGTTTTGCCTTCAAAATACAGATGTTTGACTCCCAATTTTGTACCATATAGAACTTGCCACCCTTTGGTATATTATAAATCATCACTACAATGCTTTTCTCTATGATCTGTCCTCTCATTTATTTTGTTGTGTCTTCTAGCATTTTAATATACTTTCTTCCTTTATGCTACAGGAAAAGTTTTTATTTTTTTCAAATCCAAATACTCTTCTTTTAGTGCCCCTTCCCTCTGTCCCCTGCTTTATAGTCTTACATATTTCAAATCCCTGAAGCCTTGCAATAACTCTGACATAGTTATCACTCACCTTATTATGCAGCCAGGGAAACAGATTTAGAGAACTTAATTTGCTCAAACCTGATCAGTTGGTGGTGAAATTGTAATTAAAACTCTGGTCATCGTACTATTACTGTTTCCAGATCTGATATAAATTTTTTGTTAAGTTGTGCTCAAAACATAAATCCTTAAAATACAAAGGATTTCCCTGTTCTGTTGTAGAAAAATAAAAATCAACCTAGGATGAATCTCCCCTGGTTTTTTATTTTTTTCCAAATGATACAGTCAATGTGAAACAAACATTTATTTATCCAACTTTGCCATTCTTTTCTTCCTACTCTGAAGTTTCTCCTCTCTCGAGCCTTTAAAGACATCTCTGAAATTGGTCCTTAAAGTCATCTTTTTACCTAAAATACACACATGAAATAAAATATGTAACACTCGTCTTTCTTAATCTAGCTTACTTCACTAAACTTAATGACAACTGCCATCCTTTTTCCTGAAAGTGATACGATTTTGTTCTTCCTTACGGATGAATTACATATTCCACTGTAAATACATAGCACATTTTCTTTGCCTGTTCAACTGGTGCTGGGTACCCACCCAGCTTTTTTTTTACTTCCTGTGAATTGTGCTGCTATAGATATGGGTGAGCAGACACCTCCACAGTATGCTGACTTCAATTCCTCTGGATGTACACCCAGTAGTATAGCTGAATGACATGATAATCTCATTTTTAGTATTGTAATATTCCATGCTGATTTCTAGAGTGACTATATTCATTCATATTCTCACCAAACGCTTATAATGGTTTCTTTCCCCCATGTCCTTGCCAACTTTCACCATTTTCTGTAATCTTGAAGATAGCCATTCTTGACTGAGATGAAAAAGAATCTCAATGCAGCTTTCATCTGCATTTCCCTGAGTCCTAGAAGATGTTGAACATTTTTTCTATGGAATTATAAACTACCTGTACTTCTTTCTGTTCAGTGCTTTTGCCTATTTACTTATTAGATTATTTGTTCTTTTGATGTTTTTGAGTTCTTAAATATCATATTCTGAATATTAATTCTGTCTGAAGAGTAGCTGGCAAATACTTTGAACCATTCTGTAGGCTGTCTTTTTCACTCTTATTTTCTTTCCCGCATAGAACCTTTTTAACTCATCGCAACTCCATTTGTCCATTCTTGGTATCATTCCTTGAACTATTAGAACTTGGTTCAGAAAATCTTAGCCTATACCTACGTTCTGAAGTATTTCCCTCACGCTTCCTGGAGCAGTGTCACAATCTCAGATCTTCTATTTAAGTCTTAGAACAGTTTTCAGGTGATAGGTACACAAGATGACAGACAGGGATCTAGTTTCAATCTCCCACAGATTGGTATACAGTTTTCTCAGCAACATCTGTTAAAGAGGATGACTTTTTTCTAATGAGTGCTTTGGACACCTCTGTTGAGAATTAAATGGCTGTAGCTATAGAAGTTTTTTCTGTGTCTCCTGTTCTGTCCCATTGTTCTATCCATCTATTTCAACATCATTACCAAAGTGTTTTTGTTACCATGGCTCTGTGGTATATTTTAAAGTCAAGTATTGTGAACGTCCATCATCTCTTTTTGGTCAGGATTGCTTTGGTTATCCTCAGTTTATGTTTCCATATAAATTTTTGGATTTTTTTTTCTACTTCTGTGAAGAATATCATCAGTTTCCTTTTTTGACGTGTTTGTAACCTATATTATAGAGATTTGTCACTTTCTCAGTTTATTCCTAGTTATTTTGTTTTATATTATCGAAGCTTTGTGAATAGAACTATTTATCTGATGTCTTTATCTGTAGGATTATTGAGTGTTTAAAAGAGCTTTTGACTTTTTAACGTTGATCTTGTATCTGGTTACTATGCTGAACTTCTTAAATCTAGAAGGTTTCTAAAAGTCTTTAAAAATTTTTAAGTATATGACTGTATCATCTGAAAACAGAAATAATTCGACTTTTTCCTGTACGGAAAAATGTAGCCATTTAGCAGTTTCCTGGGACAACCAGTTAAGCAGAACTTCTGAAGAGCTCCTTATGCAGAAATCCTGAGTTTCTTTATCACCAGTTCACAGGATGTTCCCGGGACATCTTGTTAAGTTTTGTGTTACTGAATCTTGTAAACAAGATCAGTAAACAAACACTGGGATAGGAATCAGGAAGTACTGCAAGGCCTGTCCCAGGAACTGTTCCGGCCCACCTCTCCTGTTTTTACCCATGTGTAGCTACTTTGTATTGGCTCCACTATAAAAGAGCTGCTGGAAGACAGCTGAGAGGTCAGTCCTCCAAGGCTTTTCTCCCTGCTGTAACTCATCCTTCAGTGCTTTGCTTCATTCTGCAACTCCGGACATTACACTGACTTACAGCTGACGTACTTTGGAGTTACACTGACCAGTGGTGACCAACATGGGATTCGAAGGATTCAGAGGACCGGACGCTTGGGGACTGAAAGGTGCATTTCCTGGTAAGAGAACGACTTCGGCATTATAGGCATTATAGCAGATCGTGGGAAATTTCCCATCTCTGGTAGAACAGTATGCTCAACCGCTACTACAAGGCAGTGGTCAAGAGGAGCCGAGGAAGAACTGCGACCTCCTCCACTGAGGGAAAACCTAAGTAATGGTAGTTTTGAGAGTGAAAAGGAAGATAAAGTTGAAAGTCTGATCACTCAGATTAGAAAGTTGTAGCATAAGTTTGAGCTATTGCAGAGACAAAAGACATTGGCATTCGCTGTGGAAAATAATGAACCCTCAGCTCCATTAGAAATGGCTGGGGAAGTAGCAGAACTGCAGACACAAAAAATCCATTCCCTGTGGAAAATAGGGAACCCTCAACACCTCCACTAGAGATGATGGAGAAGTGATAGGGTTGTTACTCTACAGAAGTCCCTGACAAATTGTTTTTCCCTTAAGTACATTTCTAGTTCAATTGCTTTTGAACTGTATGTTAGGGGGAAAGCTTGTCCTGAGGTCAGAATAGGAGGGCTTGGCAGTGCTGGCAACCAAGTTTTTTGGCAAACCTTAGTTAAGGAAGATTGCCCAAAGATGACTGTTATTTTAGATAATATATCTATTGAAGGTCTGGCGGACACAGGAGTAGATGTTTCTATTTCTACTACTTCTTGGCCAGAATCTTGGCCCCTTAGAAGGATTCATACTCAATTTACTGGACTTGGGACTCTTAGTGATATTTCTCAAAGTATTAACATTCTGAAGTGCCAGGGGCCTGGTGGCACTCCTATTTCATCAGACAATGTTAAAGAAACAATGTACAAATCTACTCACAAGGGTCTTCAGTGTCTCTGTTATCCAAATTTATCATAGGGGCCACTGCTGTGCCAACTGCTCTTCCTTTAAAACAGATTACTGATTCTCCTATTTGGATTGAGCAGAGGCTCTTAACTAAGGAAAGACTACAGGATTTGGAGACCTTAGTGGAGGAGCAGTTAATGGCAGGTCATATAAAAGAATCTACTAGTCCTTAGAATTCTCCTGTTTTTGTGATAAAGAAAAGGTCAAAGAAATGGAGAGTGTTAACTGATTTAAGAGCTGTTAACAAGGTCATTCAGCCTATGGGACCACTGCAGCCTGGAATTCCTTTACCTTTTATGCTTCCAAAAGAATGGCTTTTGCTATTCATAGATCTTACACTGTTTTTTCTCCATTCCATTACAACCTCTAGATCAGGAAAGGTTTGCTTTTACTGTACCTACTTTTAATAATGTTAAACCTGTCAAGTGTTATCAATGGAAAGTATTACCTCAAGGCATGATGAATAGTCCTACTCTGTGCCAGTATTTTGTTGCTCAGCCATTACAACAGATCAGAATCTGTTTTCCTGCTGCCATTATTTATCACTATATGGATGATATAGTGAAAGCCAAGAGCAAATAGTAATTTGGGCAGATTATGAAACATACTTTGGAGTCCTGGGGCCTGGAAATAGCTCCTGAAAAAAATCCAGCAAGGCAATGTAGTTGATTGCTGAAGCTATAACTTTATATCCTAAGTAATCTATCCACAAAAAATTCAGATCCAAACAGATACCTTAAAAACTCTTAATGACTTTCAAAAGCTTCTAGGTGATATAAATTGGTTGTGGCCTATGCTAGGCCTAACCAACGCAGATCTTACTAATTTATTACGAATTTTACAAGGTAATCCTCAATTACATAGTCCCGGACAATTTACTCCAGCTGCAGAGGCTGAACTCCATTTAGTAGAAGAATGAATTGTCAATGCCTATTTAGGATGATTAGAACTAACTTGTACAATTAACTTTGTTATCTTCTGATCTCCTCACTCACCTACAGGTGTAATTATGCAAAAGGAAGAAAATATTTTAGAGTAGCAATTTTTACCTAATAAGACAAACAATTAAAAACTTTTGAAAAAATTTGATAACTGATTCTATGTCTCTATTTTTGGCAATGATGGCGGTGTTTACTTGCCAGGTAAGTGAGCGAAACTATATTTATTGGACTTGTAATATTTCTAATCCTATTGATAGAGGAGTCTTATGGGGAGAGCCAAATGCAATTGTAACAGTAGATAAGACTAGTTGGCTCCCTGGAGCCTATAATATGAGAGTCTCTTAAACCAGGAAAGAGGAAGACAGATTAATACAGTAGAAGTTGATGACATTCTTACTTGTTTTGGTAAAGATGAGCATTGTTTGCAGGTAAAATCAGAAGTATGCTTGTTTATGATTTCTTCTAGTGCTTCTATTTCACTCTTTTAAACTTGTTTTTGGTTTATCTTCATGGGTTTGAGGGAAAGTGTTACAATCAGGCTGATATCATATATTCTAGATCTTCCACCAGGTGAGATTTAGTATGCCTCACATAAAGCAGATTGGGCTCATCTGTGACAATGCTTGAGTATAAATCTTTGAATTGTTCTTAATATTTCCTATGGAAACATCATTGACTGGAGCCATCTTGGTTCTATTTGAGGAAAATTAGCTCAAGGGGTATCACCACATGTTTAACGGCTCAGTAAAAATCAAACACATAGTTTTCAGACCATGTGTACCTCTGCTCTACTTACTGCTAAGAGCCTCTATTCATTGGAATACTGACAACTTTATTCATACATCATGTACCCTGTATACCTGCATCTATGCCAGTATGACTTTTAATTGGACTTTTGACAGTTTATATATTTTTAGAGCAAAGAACCACCTGTAGATACCAGTGTACCCATCAAGGAAATGGCAAGAGTCTCCTGCAATGATGAGGATCCAGCAACTGAACAAGACACTGTTAAAAACTAAGAGTGGTCAGAGTTCTCATCACTGTCACCATTACTGCTGCTACTGCTGGACTTGTTATGCATCAATCTGTCCAGAATGCTGACTGAAATCATTAATGACCTAGCTGAATCAAGACAGGCTGTTATAACTTTAGAAGGTCAATTAGACATTGTGAGAGAACAAGTAAAGTTGAAAAGTGATTGGAACTATATGAATATTTGTATTACTTCTGTACTTTTATAATGTGACCTAGTATGATTGGGCTAAAATAAGATTATGTCTATTGTATCATCCCAAAGCTACTAATTTGATTCAAGATATTTGGCAAACTTTTTAGAGAGAAATTCTGTTCTTTAATGTCTCTCTACATCCCTTAAATTTTATGAATAACCAGTTATCTTTGCTGCACAACTGCACAGCATTCTAGTATAAAGCAAAAGGGGGATATGTAGGGAAAAACGTAGCCATTTAGCAGTTTCCTGGGACAACCAGTTAAGCAGAACTTCTGAAGAGCTCCTTATGCAGAAATCTTGAGTTTTCTTATCACCAGTTCACAGGATGTTCCCCGGACATCTTGTTAAGTTTTGTGTTACTGAATCTTGTAAACAAGATCAGTAAACAAACACTGGGATAGGAATCAGGAAGTACTGCAAGGAACTGCCCTGGCCCACCTCTCCGGTTTTTACCCATGTGTGGCTACTTTGTATTGGCTTCAAAATAAAAGAGCTGTTGGAAGACAGCTGAGAGGTCAGTCCTCCGAGGCTGTTCTTCCTGCTGGAACTCATCCCTGAGTGTCTCATCTCCTTCTATGACCTCAAACAGTACATCGACTTATATCAGACTTACTTCAGACTTACGCCGACATTTTCCTTCCTGTTGGTATTTAATTTTATTGCCTAACTGGCGAAAATTTTAAGTGGTATATTGAAAAGGAATAGTGAGAGTGGACATTCTCACTTAATTCCTAATCTTGGAGGAAATTTCAATTCTCCATATGACAAATATAGGTGTTGTATATAGCTTTAGAGGTGTGAGCCTATATATTTAATTTCTTCAGAGATTTTAATATGAAGGGATACTGAACTCCATGGGGTTCCCATCTGCATCTATTGAAATAATCATGTTTTTATCTAATTCTGTTTGTTGTATATATTTATTGATTTGCATATACTGAATCAACACTCTCATTCCTGGAATAAAGTAGGTTTGATCATGTGATATGTTGATGAATTGGGTTTATAAGTATTTCATTGAAGATTTCTACATCTAAATCCATCTACACTTTCTTTTCTTGTTATACCTTATTGTATTTTCGTATTGAGGTGATACTGGCTTCAAAGCATGAGTTTTGAAGTGTTACTTCCCATTTCACTGCATGTTATAGGGCAAGCGGCATCCATGTTTTTCTTTGTTAAAAGTCTGGGTGAAGTTCAGCAGTGAATTCGGCTGGTCCTGAGATTTTCTTTGTTGAGAAACATTTTATTGCTCCTTCAGTCACATTGTTTATTACTGATCTGCTTAGAGTTTTTACACGGTCTTGGTTCAATTATGGTAGATTACATATGTCTACAAAGTTGTTCGTTTCTTTTACTTTTCCAATTTATTGGGATATGATTTTCTATGTAGTTCCTCCTGGCCCTCTGGATTTCAGTGTTATCTATTGTCCTGTCTCCTTCACTGTCTTGTCTTAATTTTTTAATTTTTTTTATTTTTCCTAAGGTCTTATCTTTCTTTCTCTTTGTAAGAGCTGATCAAATTTGTTTATCTTTTCAAAGAACTAATTGTTTGTTTCACCGGCTCTCGGTATTGTTAGTTCAGGCTTTACTTCATTACTTCCAGTTGATCTCTATTGTTTGTGTGTTTGTTTCCTCACTAGATTTGAGCTTGTCTTGCTCTTGTTGTCCTTGGGCCTTAAGATTCTTAGTTACATTATTTCTTTGCAATCTCTGATTTTGTGATATAGTTATCAGAATTATACACGCACCTCTTAAAACTGTTTGCTGTATCCCACAGATTGTGGTTATTGTATTTCCACTTTTCATTTGATTCAACTATCTCATTTCTTTAATGATCTACTGATCATTCAAAAGTATACTGCTCAAACTACATAGTTTATAGTCTTTGCATTTACCTAGATCGTTAAATTCTAGTTTTATGCCATTATCATCCAAGATTATAGAAAAAAATTATGTAATTTTTGTTATTTTTCAAGAATGCTTAATAGCCTATAACATGATCTACTTTGTTGAAAGTTCCATGAGCTGATGAAAACCATATGCATTCTTCAGTTTGTTTGGAACATTGTGTGGATGCCTGTGAACTGCGTTAGATATAGAGTAAAGTTTAATCTAAAGTTTCTTTGTTGATTTTTTTTTTCTGTTTGAATCACTTATGTATTTGTGAGAATGTGGTAGTAAAGGCATCCACCATTTCTTGTGGGTTTGATATCCTGGGATATCAAAAGCACTTTAAACTCAATATATCTAAAAGCAATTCAAAAATCAGCCCAAACTCACTACACTGCATTTAAGTCATTTAATTACTCTTTTATTGTTCTACATACACTAAGACAAGAACTAAACAGTGCCTTGAAGATCTATAATTTTTTTCTTTAAAATTTTATGAGCACACACAAAAAAGTGTGTACACCAATAATAAACTGATGAGAAGGAAATTACGAAAACACCCTTCACAGTAACTTCAAGAAAAGTGAAATTCCTCGGAATTTGCCTACAAAGGAAGTGAATGACCTGTACAAAGAAAACTACAGTGCAGAGCTCTAGAAAAGGAGTTTAGACAGCATAGCAGAGAATGGAAAGATGTCTCTTGCTTCTGAATAGTCAGAACAAATCTAGTCAAGAATGGTCATTTTCCCAAAGCTGTTATACAGATTTAATCATTCCATTTAAACTATCAACAGCATATAGAATTTTACAGAACTAGAAAACAATTCGAAACTTCATATGAAGCCAAAAGAGACCCAGAAGAGCAAAAACTATTTGGAGTAACAAGAGCAAACCATGAAGTACAGCAGGACTTGACTTCAAGCTATACTACAGAGCAATAGTGATTAAAATGGCACAGCACTGGAACAAAAATAGATCTGTTATTTTATGATGTTTCTGAACTTTGCCCACAAATCTGCAGGTCTTTTGCAACTGTTTTACCTACTAGGCTAAACTCTTTAGTACTGGTAGCTGCTCCTTGTTCTTTGCCTTCTTTACCCAGTCTGTAAATTCTGTCCATTTTTCTAAAATCTTAGGGCATCCATCCTTCAGTGGAATCCTTACTGTGATGGCCTACTTTCCTCCCTTGAAGATTACAGGGAGACATATTAAGTGTCCTCCCTAAATCCAGTCTCAGTCTCAAAAAGAAAACCTCTATTCCAGAACAAATTTTACATGAGAGCTTCTAAGTGATCACTACTCATTTCAAAAGTCTCGACTGCCTATTATCTACTCAGATGTCAAATTTGTATTCTTCGATTCTTTTCTAGGATTTTTCAATAACTAATTTCCCATCTTCATCCATTTTCTTGTCACAGAAAAGATGAAACTAGAGTCTTCATGAATACACAACCCTGTCATGTTCTTCTTACTGTTCTGTCACTAATGCATCACTGAAAATTAAAATGTTGCTCACAATGGTTTTTTACAGATTTTGAAAACTGTGAAATAAGTACATTTTATATACACATCATGATCACACTCAACAATTTGTACCAGTATATGATGTGACTTCTCATTTTTTCCCATTCCCCTACCCACCCTACAAATCAACCCCCTATATGCATAAGCTTTGTTTCCTTTTTTTATTACCATTATAATTTTTTCTTTCCCCTCATTACTTACCCCTACTCCATTTCCCTTTGAATAGTTTCTATTTTACAATATCTAACATTCATTCTAGAACTCATTTACATTTTCAGTTTCTCAAAGAAAAGATACAGGATTTATAGGATTTGTGACCTATTTATTATTTCACTTATGTCTTGAAGGTACATTCATTTGAGTATGAATGACTCAAACTTGTCGTTCTTTATGGCAGAGTTATTCCATTTTATAGAAAAACCACATCTTCTTTATCCAGTCTCCAGTTGATGGACATTTGGGTTGTTTCCAAAGATTTTTACACAATTTTTCTTAAATCACTTTGTTTTGTGAAATGCAGTCATAGTCACTAAAAATAATTCAAAGAAAATAGAAAAATTACAAAAAATAAAATTGAAAGCTATTCCACTTTAATTCTCTTTTTAGACAAGTTCATAGATAACAATACATGAAGATGATCTTATATACTAAATTACATATACATATGGTTTAATTTGCTTTTCTAAGGCAATATCATGTTCCAATATCTTTCCATGTAAAGGAGTAGGATCTGAATTATTTTAATATTATAACTTCCACTATTCATAGGATCAATATTTTGTCAATATGCAATAACTGTGTGTACCTAATGGTACCTATCCATTCTCAAAAGCCAACCACCTATTATGAATTATCAGGGTATATATTATAATGGTTGTTAAATATTTGTAAAATTATTCTAATTTTAGAAGTGCATAATTATTTTTGTTTTGTTTTGTTTTGTTTGAGACAGGGTCTCACTTTGTAATTCAGGCTGGTTCTGAATTTAGGCCCTAATTCAGCAATCCTCCTGTCTCTACCTCCCAAGTGCTGGGATTACAGGCAGATTGGTACTGATTGCTGGTAGGCATTAGTCTTCACACCCAGCACTGCTGTATGTGGTTACCTGGAATCAAACCAGGGGTGTTGCTAAATGCCCGGCCCAAGAGTACATCATTATTAATCTAACCAGTCTTCTGATGTGCACCAAAGATTTAACTGTTTTTTTAAAAATGGACTATATTTGTCTTTTAATATACTTCTATTATAATTTCCTTATTGAATTACTGCAAATTCCCAAGGCAGAAATCATCTCTATCCTTCTGAATTCCCAAGGTTCTTTGCCCAGATCACAGCATTTATTATCTCTGACCTTCAGTTCTAATTATTTTGTTTTTCTCCATAATAGAATATAAGCTCCTTCAGGACAACAGCTCTTTTTATAGATTCCACAGTAGGTGGATCAATGCCTTGCATCTTATGAAGAGGCAAAACTTGTTTGTTGAATACTGAATTAATGAATGTCAAAAATAGAACAATAGAGAACACTATATAACAGGGGCAATTGACAATTCAGCACGTTGAAATTATTTGTAAATGCTCAAATAAATTATGTAACTTACCCAAAATTATCTAGCAAGCAAATTAGCAACTGTCAATGACACTAGAAAGAAAAAGGCAAATGCACCATACATCAAATACCAATTTCTAATAAACCAATTAGAAAAGCAATTAATGACTGGTGAGCCCTGGGGACTACATTTGGGTGGAAATGCATGAGTTTAACCGTTATTACTATAAATGTCAAGCAAAATCCTACAAAGTTAATTCACTGGTGAGATTCTACTTTAAAGAAGCTAAACACAAAAAGGCACATAAATTGAGCTGGGTGAATTATACTTTGATTTTTGTCATTATCAGCAGACCCCAGAAGGATCTTGTGACTTCAAGAGACACAGGGTCAATGAATAATAATGCATGTTTAATTTGTGCAAGCGTGAGTCTCTTAGGCACTCTTGCTTTTGGTTGATGAGAAAGAGATCCAGCTTCACACACCATCTGGACAATTAATCAGACAGAATGAAAGACATGGATTTTGTCCTTAAGATATTTATAGGCTAAGTCATACCATCACCCAATCCTATGCTTTAGCAAAAAGACTTTTTTTCTCCAGTACTAATTATGTTATAAAGAAATTCTTTCCTTCAACTCACATCAACTTTCATAACCATATCATAGATTTGTAACACTGTTCTTACTGAATAGAGAGAATGGAGGAGAAAGCATAAAGAAATTTTCTTTGAGGACATACCATAGTTATGCACATGGTTCGGCATTTTCTTAAAGTAGAATTTTAAGTAAACCTTCCAACAATGCATCGCTGTCCATACAGCCTTCACTTCTGCCTACAGACAACAACCTGCCATTGACCTGGCTGCCTTTGGCCATCAATTCCTGCTTTGAAGCTCTCTGAAAGGGGATTAGGTGAGCCAAGCTATAGCTCTGTGCCTCTGAGACCCAGCCTGGTACAGACCTGTGCATTTTTCATAGTCCAGACTGTCAGAAAATTTTCTTGAAACCAAACAGATTTCAGCTAGAAATAATTTTACACTATGTGTAATGTCTTTTTATTTCCAATTTTCCACCTGGACTCTAATAAAAACCAGCTTGCCCAAAATGAGGCCAAGCCAGCTGGAGAACCAAAAAGAAAAAAAAAAAAAGAATTACTTCAGTCCCCAGAAGGATGCTTGCCACTCTATGGTAGGATCAAGTTTGACTCAGAAATGTCAAAAAGTATAAGAAAGGTCCACAACTTCTTATTTGAAATGACAAATTTAATAAGCTCTAACAAAAATTCTTGTTTTCGTAACTAGAGGGAGCAAAACCTAACTTGAATTAATCTGAGATTATTTTTGGTTTGAATTCATCCTACATAACTTAATAATTCTATACAGTGTTTAACAAAGAGACTTTGTCCTATCCCCTATACTCAATATTGGATGTGTAGAATACAGGTAACTTTAAAATATAAAATATGGTTAAAGCCAGTGATATAACTCAATGATACAGCATTTATTTAGTATGCATAAAGCCCAGTGTGGGCACGCACACACACACACACACACACAGAGCTTAAAATATGATTAAACACATGGTTCCACATAGTTTACACGAGTACTTGGACCTGTAATAATAATAGTTAATGTTTTAGCAGCCCATGATGCTAGGACAGTAGTACTTAAGAACTCAGTACGAATGACCTCATTTAATACTTACCAGAATAACTATATGACTGTGTAGGTTTTACAGCTGAAAGATCAGAAGCATAATAAAGTTTGCTAACATGCCCAGGGTCACACTAAGCAGGGGCATAAAGCAGCAGGCTTGTGCTACCACCTACAAATCTAACACCTCTCTGCTACCCCCCCCCAACTCTTATTGCAACATGTTCTGAATTCATCTGCTCTTTGGAAGAATTAATGATTGAAATGACTCTATTATAACAGCTTTACTGCTCAAAGAAAGGTTAAGAACATAACCATCCACTACTTGTCATTTGCCAAAATTTCCATAGAGAGGGAGATAGAGCAGATGAGACAAGAGGACTCATTTTTCTGTTATTTCCCACAAAACATTTCTGTGTTGTACGTACAGGACTCTGCTTCTAAGGACCACCATCATGGTCTTAACTGAGTTCTGAAGGTGGCTGCCGCTGTCATCTCCTCTTAATGAGAGTTGGGCAACATTGGAAATACCTGTGTACATAACATGACATACACACAGAGAGACAGAAACAGAGCAGCGTTCATCAGAATCTCCACGTCAGGAAGTGGCTGACATTGGCTAGAAAAAAATCCTTCTGGTAACTGGAAACTGACCCTTGGGTTAATTTTAGTTGCAAATCTTAGTTGCAAACATGTCATTGCCAAATAGTTTCTTTAGTAAGACATTACTGAGACCAGCCCTTGCCAAGCTCTGAGGGCTCGTTCAATAGATACCGCTCTATAACGAGGCTTGCTTTCTTGTTTTCCTGAAGGAAGTAAAGTATATGGACCCCTCCTCTACCATAGGCCTTTACCATGACACAGCGATCTCACGCGGATGGCAATGTTTGGCGTCCATGTGCGGGTTGATTTGGAGTTACCTCTGTTAAAGGGCGAGCGGATTGCTTTTCCTTTAACAGGGCCGAAGGTCTGAGGCTCGGTTCACCCTTTACGTGATTAGATTCCCGGGCCTCTGACCTGCACGCTGTGCACAATAATACAACTTTTTTTTTTTCCTTCTGAACTGAAGTGTGATTGTGACGGGTACCATGAGCGCGTACTGAGCACCTTGTCCCGGCGGCCTTCCCCGCCGTCCTCCTCCACGCACCTAGCGCCGCGTCTCGTATTAAAATGAAACGAATGAAAGACACAGATGCCACATTAAGGCCAGCAGCCCATAACAGCCTCTCTGATCAACAGTAGGCATAAAGTTAGTGAGAAATAAACATGGATTTTGCAAAGCCAATAAAATTTCAGTTTTTCTCCTATGTCTCATTACCTGACTTATACAGACTACTACAGAGGGGACAGAAACGTAGAAACGGTGACCACCTATGGGAAACGGGCAGGAAAAGGGGGAGGCTGGCATCACAAACAAAGGTACAAACACATCCTATCTAATCTATAGTGACGCAACTTCTGCAGAGATGCTTTCAAAAGAGCTTTCAATATATTCATGATATCAAGTATTCCAACATTTTATTGGTATCTCACTAAAACACTTTTTATTTTATGTGCCTTTTTTTAGTTAATAAAACAAATCTAATCCATTTTCCATTTTTATCTTCTTTCCTTTATATTTAGATCAAAACAGAGTCAATTTACTTATTCTCCATTGTGTTATTTCCTACCTTCTGAAAAGTATAAACTGCCAAAAGGAGAGAATATATATTTTAAACCACTACATAATGACAGCTTACTTCAGAATTAATTTAATTCAACATAAAGAAAGTAATTTTCCTTTGTATAATTGCTTTAAAGTAAAACATGTTTCCTTATTTTATAGTTTAAAAAATAAAACAATCCTACTCTACTCCATTGCAGAATAATACACAGCTAATTCCTTTGCCAAGTTTTACCCTTGAGCAAAAGTAGTTTAGAAACTTCAGTCATTATGGAAAGAAGTTTTGGCAGCTGATGCTGGGTAAGATTTGAGAATAGAAATTACCAGAAGACTATAAATAACTGTCTGTATCAAAATGCTTTTAATGGCAAGGAAAAGCTAGTGGTACATGACAGTAATCTCACACTAGGGAGGCTGAGACAGGAGGATTGCTGAGGTTTTGGGGCCAACCTGACCTTAAGGTCAGCCTGAACTACGCAGTGAGATCCTGCCTGAAATATGAAATAAAATGATTTAAATGGCTAGTTTCTGGAATTAATGATTCCATAAAGTAATACTTGCTGAAATACAAAAGAAATATCTTATAAGTGTTAATATGCTAATACAGTTAATGATTATGTCAATAGTTTTATTTTTAATAAATCCCTGTAAATGTACTTGCTACTAAAACACAATACAAGTCTGTGAAAATAGGAAAAGGTTCAGACTTTATAATAATATCCATTTCCTAGCAAGCACACATGTGGAAACTAGTTACTGGAAATAAAACTGCCATTTATCTTTGAAATTCTAATTTTATGTTTTTATTCCTCAAGAAAAAACTAATTATAGAAAACAAATGTAAATATTTTAATCTATAAGTGCTATTTTGCTAAACAGGCACATGCATAATTATGTAATAAAACAATAAGATGGCTAGATATTACACATTTGCTTCATTTACTTGAATAACACTGTTAAATTGAGATGTTTTCTAGTAACAGAACTTCTAATGTATCCAAAGCATGACGTGACGGAGCACATGTAAATTCTGAAAACTTTGAATATACTGTAAATAATTCTGCTTTGGATATATTGTAAATAAATACATTGTAAGTAATTCTGAAAACTTTGGATATATTGTAAATAAATATATTTCCATTAAAATAATCATATGCAAATTTGAGTGTTTCTTCGAGAATTCAAGTCACTGACGTGCATCTTACAGCAGTGTAATAATATCATCTCTCACTGTGTAGTACTGTACTGCACAGGATGTTCAGGAAGCTCTGTTTTATTCTACCAAATCCATGTAATCTCTTCTTCCTTATTTGTCTTTTTGAAGTTCTTCACATTATTCTCTCCAGCAGACACTTTCCTCAGAGAGGAACAGCAAACAAAGTGCAAATGAGATGAGAGATTAATAAGAAGTGCCTGGCCTGCTTCACCCACTGAATGAGACTTGAGAGCTTTGCATGCTACAAACCGCCCCGTCCGGGTTGTCTTCTCCTCCCTGGCCACCTTTCCATGTCTGCTTTTATTCAGCAGACATGAGGGGGTTTGGGGGTAGTAGGGTGGGAAGGGCTATGGGAAAAATGATAATTGAGTTGTGTCATATGCTGGTACAAATTCTCACTGTTGAGGGCAATCATGATGTGTATATGTAATGTACCAATAAAGACTGCTTTTATTCAGCAGTCAATACCTATTAGGAGGTGTATATAATTGTTCATTAATAAGCATTCCTTAGATATTATTTTTGTTAATTACTGACCCCTTTCAGATACCTCACATGTCAAATTATTGTTTAAATACACAAATAATAAAGAAAGCACTGATGTTAGAGTAAATGAAATTTCTAGAATAATGACAGTTAACTAATATTTTGGGAAAATACTGGCATTTTAGAATTTGGTGGGAGATTATTTCTTTACAATTTATAAATTAGAAAGTAACAACTTTCAGAGTTTGTACATAATTTAGTGTGGTAAACTTATACATTATCAAGAGTTTAATAATATGAAAAGAGAAAAAATAGGATAGTTTTGGAATTTTCTTGGGCTCCTTGTGATTTTGACTCTAACTCTTATTTTCTGGTCACTATAAGTATCTTTCTTGCATACTCTGCTGCAGAGAACAGGTAGAATCTGCTCATTTCATAAGCCAAATTCAATCTCAATTCTGACTGATGATACTAAAAATATGCAAGTCATACAGCTGTTCTATATGTGTAACATTCATATTGGAAATTATATTTTTTTCAGAGAGAATAAAGCATGAAAGTCAATATTAGTAATTAGACTGGATGTACTTCAAACCAAGGGAAACTCAGAATTTACAGTGTCCAACTCTGTATGCATAGGTCTGGTTAAAACTGAAGGGCAACGGTGGTTCATAATTTCTCGTATTTTGTAATCCCATTAAAAACTCAATTAGAAAATATGAATTTCAGTATGACAGGAGATAAAACTATAATTTGCCTAAAGAAAGGTTTTCAGAGATGTCATAGTCTGGGATATAGACAATGTTTTTATATCAGAACAAGAAGGAAACAATTTAGGATTCAAGATATGTTGGGAATCTTAAACATTCACGAGTAGTGTGACCCAAGGATTACATGAAATATTATTTGTGTACATAAGAAATGAATAATTGAGTAAATTTCATGTGATGGCTTTGTGGACTAGATAACATAATATATTAATATAACCCTGCCTGATGTATAGGAAAAATAAAATTTTAAAATATAGTGTATTTTATTAATTACATTATATGCCAATTGCTCACTTTGGATTTAGAATTTGCAGCTTTAAGTACATAATGTTGCTTCTTCTATTAAAATATTGCAAGTATATCACATTTTTTCTCTGGTAAAAGAAAATAAAGATGTAAATGAGTTCTAGAATGTATGTTATATATTGTGAAACAGAAAATACTCAAAGCAAAATAGGGTGAAGGGGGAAAATAATGAGATTATAACAAAAAAGAAAGGGAACAAAGTTTATGTATATAGGGGGTAGGGGGTGGTAGGGTGGGTAGGGCTATGGGAAAAAATGATCATTGAGTTGTGTCATACACTGGTACAAATTCTCGTTGAGTGCAATCATGATGTATATACGTAATGTACCAATAAAGATTTCAATTTTAAAAATATATATCACAGGTATACTAAAGGTTTTTAAATCCCTGCTTCCGGAACATTGTCCCACCCTCCCTTCGAGGCTTCTGTAAATAGATGGTACTTTTCATCTCAGCAGCTCATACTGTAAGAGCTAACGCATCCTAGAGTTGAAGGGAAGTTGCAGAGGGATTAAGCAGCCTGCTGGTGAGATCGGTTTTAGTTTACAGGACCGGCTTAGACATCAGGAGCTTTCGAAATAGAGTAAATTTCTAGAAGTCTGAGTACTGAGCCAAAGAGCATTCATATTTTAATTGTAAAGTATTTTGCCAAAGCTTCTTTCTGGAAAGTTGTACTAATATCCACTGACTTCAATAATGCATCTTTAACTGTAACTTTCTTTAAAACTTTTAAAAATTTGCTCCAAAATATGTCTGCAAGTTTTAAACAAACACACAATAGAGAAAAGCCATGACAAGCTGAAGACATGTTTGTGGTTATAGTTTCTTACTTCCCTACAAAAGCGACCAGTCATGATAGAGTTAGGAAGGTTAAAAAGAGGAAATATATTTGTATAATTTTTTGAAACATTTAGAAGTAAAAAAGTACCTTTCCTCTTTAAATATAACTTTTTGAATCATCATTTAATCCTTAAAAGTAGTTTTTCCCACCTTTAAGAGGATATGTTGTTTAATTAAACTAAATCAAGGAATACTTTCCTAATGTGTATTTCTGAAAGAGATACTAAGAATATAGTCAAAATAAACTTGGGAAATTCACTAGTACATTTTTTTTTTTTTTTGAGATAGGATCTCACTTCATAGTTCAGGCTGGCCCTGAGCTCAGCCTCCAACTCACATCACAGCAATCCTCCTGCCTCTGCCTCCTGAGTGCTGGGATTACAGGCATGAGCCACCACGCCCGGCACTGTGGTATGTGGTACTGGTTGCTGCTAGGCATGAGTCTCCATGCTCAGTATTGTATGTGGTTAATGAGGATCGAACCTGGGCCCTTGCACTTGCAAAACAGGTGCTGGAACCACTGAGCTAAATCCCTGGCCTCTAACTAGTAAATTTTATAAGCTTTTTTTTGGTAGTAGGGATTGAACTCAGGATCTTGAGCTCGCAAGGGCTAAACTAAATCCCTGGCCTCTCCTAAAAAATATACTGAGCCACGTTCTCCAAAGACACTGGCCATATAATTGTGCCTACATCATTTTGAGGGAATGAACAGAACATGTCAAGAAGTACTGCTCAGTGCCTACATGGCTGCCACTTTCTCATCTATTAGCTAATACTGCCCCATTTCCTGTAAAGAATCAACTCCTTCTCAGGGTGACGAGAGGCCACACCTCCTCTGATAAACACTGTGTTTCCCATAATAACCAGCACAGCCTACACTGCAGAAAAGGTGTCTAATAAATATTTGCGGATTAGCTAACAGATTACACGGTTAACAAAAGAAAATCATACATGTGAAAAGTTCAAACGGAGCATGTGAAAAAATAATGCTCCTATATCAGGAGGACCCAAAACCATTTCGATCTTTTTAACTAATGAAAGTACTTTTTGCTTTTATCACACTCAGAAGTGTCATTAAAAGCTGTTGAACATTAACAGTGACTGTTTTCTCTCCAAGTACAATTAAACACTTAGCATAGCACTTTTTTTGAACTTTATTGCCAACATATTTGTCTTAACAAGACACATGCAATAAACACTCCATCTTACAGTTTTAATAACTCAAACCACTGGAGGGCTCAAAGCATTCACAATGGCTCTATTTGTAAGGGAAAATGTATTTTCATGTTTAACAAAGATTAGCTGCAAGCTGGAGATGCTGCATCTTAAAATATTCACATAATTTACAGTTGATACAGTAGACACTAGGGAGTCAACTCTGAAGATGTGAAAAGAAAAAGCAGCGAATATCATTATAACTAATAAGACCAACATTCACTCTGTCCCTACATACACTCTTTAAAATACTACAACCTTAGGCTACTAATAACATTGTTAATAGGCAGAGAAATTTGGTGGAGAAGTGGATATGATTTAAATATGTTAATGCATGTCTGAGAACGAAACCTTACACTTTATCGAATTAATATGCATCTGTATAAACATACACGTATTATGAGGAAATAAGTGGATTTGAAATGTTGCTTGAGAATAAGAAAAGCAACCAGTAGGATCCAATGCATTGATAGGCACTACTTCAAATTAAATTAGAATTAATGAATATCTGTGTAGAAGGAAACACATTTCCAAACATTAAAGCTGAGGTTCATAGTCAGAAATGTTTTTCTCACTTTCTCATGGCCTGAGAGAAATATGTGATGCTACTTTTCTTAAACTACAATATTAAAAATGAGAATCAAGTCATGTATTATATTGATACAAATTGTCCATGTTGAGTGTGATTATGATATGTATATAAAATGTACCTATTTCATAATTTAAAAAAAACTACAGTATATAGTTCAAGACCTCTTGAAATGAGTGGATTTCCTACACAAGATAAAAACTACCTCTACTATTTTAGGAATGGTAGGTTTGGTGATGCACACCTGTAATTCCAGCACTTAGGAGGCTGAGTCAGGATGATCTCCATGAGTTCAAGGCCAGCTTGGGTACAGAGTTGACATCTCTATGGCCTCTATGCAGGCCACTCTATGCATAAAGCGACTATGTCTCAAGAAAGAAAAACAGATAAAAGGAAGAAAGAATAAATCCAGCTTGGAATACACAACCACCTACTGTTAATTGCTAGAATCAAAACTTACTGGTTTAAGAAACATAATAGAATCACATGTGTAGGAAAAGGTGTAGCCATTTGGCAATTTTGCGGGTCAACCAATTAAGCAGAACTTCTGTTGAGCTCGTGATGTAGAACTCCTGAGGATCCTTATCATCAGGATGTCCCCCAGACTTTGTTAATTTGTACTGATCCTTAATAAAAGGGCTGTTGGAAGACAGCTCAGGATGATAGCCCAGGGGGCGTCAGTGCTCCGAAGCTGTTCTTTCTGCTGAAACTTATCCAAGTGCCTTCCACGACCCCAGACCTTACATCGGACTTACGCCGACACATCTGTTTTCACTAAAATACACATATATACACTACCTACATATGAGTATGCATATATATGTGTATCTATATAAATATATGTGTAAAAGGTTAAGAAGATCAACTTGTTTAACAGAGGAAGAATTTCAATTTTTATATACTTGCCTTTTGCTGGGAAGGCAGCCAACTTTTTAAGTGAATCTAAGTTTATATTTTATTATAGCTATATACATGTAAATGAACAATGTGTAAAATATAAAATATAGGCAGTTTCTCCTCAGGTTATTTAAACTGTAAGGGATTACTCTACTGTAATAAAACATTTCCTTTTCCACCTTTCACAGGAAGTAAAGATTTCAAGATGCTTTCAAAAATGGTACATGTCATTTCAGAATTTCAATGTTTCTGTGAGTCTACACAACAGAAATGCTTCAATTTAATTCTCAAAAAACCTGAAAAGTAATAACAATCAACATGTTGCACATTTTCACACTGTGTGTTTTTGCTGGAGACACCACTTAACATTATGACGTTTTTCTACTGACAAAGTCCTCTATTCCATGTTACCAGGTCCAATTTCCCATAAGCCTTATTCTTCATAGAGGGCTCAAAAAACCACCAGTATCTTTTAACATATCCCAGAGACATGTATTAGTTTCAGGGAGGATCTATAGGATCTTCTTTTTTATTATCCATCCCAGAAACTTAAAACATGGTGAATCTTTCTAATATGCTGTACTTAAGTGGAGATGACTATAAGTGCTATTTATGCCACATAGTTTTGCTAATTACTCTATGACACAATGAAAAAAATAGTTATGAAATTTTTAAAAAATTGAAATAGGGTCTTGATATGTAGTGCAAGTGGTCCCTGAACTTATGGGTAGCTGAAGAGGGTCTGAAACTAACAGTGATCCTCCTGTCTCAGCCTACAGGTTGTCAGATGACAAGGATGCATTAATATGCTCAGTTAAAGAAAAATCAGTCGTACAGAGAAAAGGAAATAAAAGAGAATGTTTAGAAATATTTTAGTTATGTTGAATAGTTCACATTATTTTGAACTCACTTGTTAAAATATATATTTAGGACCTTGTGATTAGCTTATATAACTGACTTCACATAACATGGAAATTCATCAGCTAGATTTCAACCTAATCTTAGCAAAAAAATAATTCCAATAATTTGTTTTCCTGATTTGCATCTCATATTTTTGTGAGAAATAAATTTTTGTTATAATTATCATGACAGCCAGTGAATCAAACATTAGAATCAGATTTTCTGTACTTACAATTCCAAGTGTTAAGCTAATTTTCTGTAAATAATGACATATTCAATTGCATTACATAACAGTTAATTTCTAAGTTTCAGCCAGAATAAATCTTTATACTATGAATTAAACCATATAAATTTCTTCTTAAAATATTAGTTAACTAATCTTTTTTAACTTTTAAAATATTAAAGATCTCTAAAATCATCCATAAAAACATCCCTTATTTTATGAGATGAGGGTAAAGAAACTTGATAGTCAGAGTTCAAGAAACTACATGTCAATCTTTATCTAGTAATTTTCCCATTAACCTATACACGGGCAAGACTTACAGTCAAATTAAGTTATTAGGACAAAGAGTTTCAAATAATAATATTAATTAATTATTATTAATTAATTAATAATAATTAAATCCTAAAGAACTCTTTTCATTGTAAGGTAATCAGTCAATATTCCCAATGCTAGACAATATTAACAGGTGAGAGTAATTTTCTTAGAGCCTGGGCCACTGGCTATTGATAAAATCCTAAAGATTCTTATCTTGTTTCCACTCAGTGTTAACAGTTTGACAGCAGAATATGTCACCTAAAGATAATTTTGTTCTTTAATTGTTGATATGCCTGTATGACACATAATGATTACATTCATCTTGGAGAACTGGTTCACAACCTATCACATCTTGATAATTTCCACTTCCCCTTCACACGAAGTTGTACCTTTGGGTTATTGTAAAATCATATTCTTTAACACAAATCAGTTTGTCTTTAGTTAATATTCCTGTAAAATGTTTAGATGTTGTTTTCCATATAATCTAGCTTGACAATGCTTCATCTCAAACACTTTTGAAATGTTTTTGCTGTCAATGAAGCAAAGCACTGCACTGTTACAAACCAAGGGGTTATGATGTGTGTCTAGATGTCCCCCCAAAGCCTCCTAGCTCATGAGTGGGGCTTCTTTAAGTGTAGCTGAACCCAGAGTGTGTGGCTTATTCATCATACAATGCTAGGATCAAGGGTGCTAAGATTAGAAAGTGATTACTAAAGCAGCCCACTCACTGGTTAGGCATTGTCCTAATCCCAGCAGAAAAAAGTCTGTTAAGATCTCTTTTGCTGTCTTCTACAAGCAATGAACTGCTTTCCTCTGTAAGTCCCCTCTGCCATGTGCAACTCTACCTTGGAACTAGCTAACTATGGACTGAAATCTGTATGAACTGTGAACTAAATACTTATTTCCTCCTTTAACTTTGAGTGTTGGGTATTTTGTCTCAGCAATGAGAATAGTAACTAAGTACCCTTAGGAATTACATTAATGTGTATTTTTAAAGTTAAAAATTTAATTATCCTCTTTCAGCTCTCACTTGTCCACGCAAAGAAATGAAACTTTTTAGAGAAGTATCTGATAAAGCTGAAACTTCCCAATCTTGTCTCCAGCCTCTCAAAGTGGCTTACTTGCTCCTAGCTTTGTTTAAGAAATTAAAAACACAAACATACTTTAGTATCATTGAAATGCTTAGACTTCTTTAAAAGTTGAGATTTTTTGAGGTGTCACATGTCTTTCTAAATATTAAAAAAGACTGAAAAAAAGCATCCATCCAGTTCATTATAATTAAACAAATAAGGTATAAAAGAGGTTCACATAAATTTCTAAAGTAGAAAAATATTAAACCACAAACTTAAAAGTACTTCATGAAAACTGTGCTTTTTGGGAAAAGAATAGAGTGGGCAGGAGGAACAGGGTGAGATGTCAACCATGCGCGCTGCACTGAGTTCAGCACACAGTGCTGACATTTCCATAGTCAACTCCGGTGACTCATATGGGAGCAAACCATGGGTGCAGAAAATATCACGCTGAAAAGAATCCAAGGATCATCTGGAATGCACGTGCTGCCCTTCTATCCGATTGTAAGTACTCTTCATGCTTTGGAATTTACCAGCAAGACTTGTAAACTTGGCAAACTAATAAGCCAATATTAATATCTAACTTGGAAGCAGATGGGAAATTTCTGAACTACTTCACTCTTTCCTTGGATCATGTCCTGCTGTGCCCTTTGCCTCCCAGGCCCCAGGAAGAAGGTGATTTCCATGCATGCCCATAACTCCTTCCTGAGCTTTCAGTGCAGCACAGGAAGTTTATGGCGTATTTATCTTTGAAAGGATGTTTTTTAGCAAATGATAACATTCTACATCTAAGAAATTACTAGCTCAGTGTATCAACAAATTTTGAATCTGCATAGTTTGAAGGTCTTATTTTTAAGTGATCTTAAACTCTAGTGCTATCTTGGATAAAAATGTAACAGGTATCATGTCAGGTGAATTAGGAGTTTTAGATTCTTCACAAGATTTAATTTTTAGTTCGGTCTTGACAGTATTACAGATTTCACTGTACAGAGGAGAAGCTGAGGCTTAGGACGGTTCAATAAAGAATATATCCAGCATTAAGAGAGAATGAAACATGGGACAGATAGAATTCAAGATCTCTCTAAAATTTCATATACTTTTATATATACTAAGCTCATTACTGGAGGAAGAGGATGTATTGAATGAAAATAATTTATAAGATCAGACAAATGCACTCGCACGAAAACAAAGATTTCCTTGGAATAAGCAATGTTACAGTTATTTCATGAAGTTGATACATTTGCTTTAATGTTTTATTGTGAAAAGGAATCTCTCATGGATGGGGTATAATAATCTTATGGAATAATAAATCAAAAAGAATTGACAAATTAATCAAAGTATCTCAATCTTGAATATATAAATTCACATACCACAAATCTCCATTTTATTCAGATTTTCTTATATCCAAGGATGGATTTTTCACATGAATGTTCTTCATTTAAATTTACCTAACATTTTATGCTTTTAGAATGTCTACTAAATAGAATATGCACATTTATCCTATTACCTCTAGTAAATTATCACTACCAAATTTAGATCCCAAACAGTAGAAATAATCTTGCTCATCTTGAGACTTCAATAGAATTCAATATACCACCTGAGAAATCATGTATGAGCTTGATAAATGCCTTTTTAAATTTAATATTCTATTTTATATATTAAGTTGGTCTGATAATGTCTTCCCAGTGAAATAAAAGAAAAAGGACAGTAAAACTGTAAACATGAAGCTTTAAAATGGTTCTTCAAGAATACCAGCAAACCTACTACCTGATCTCGTGTGGGTGTGACAGCCACTGTAATTGCCTAAATGTTCCACATCACTAGCTTCTTGTACAGCATACACAGTAACAAACATAAAATTAACCACCGTCTTCACCTTTTTCTATTACATAGTGTTTAATGCACCCAAAATCATAGATATTTATGCAAACCATAAAGTATGATGAGAAAATTCACTCTTGTGAGCCTATTATCTTAAATCCTATAAAACCCTCATTACTTATTCCTCAACCCTAACCTCTTACTTCCTCACAGGACATTGTGATTTTTCTATTATTTTCCATCCATTTAAAAAAAAAATACTTTCACCATATATCTGTGCACTGCTAAATACAATGTGCTCAGCTTTTATCCTAGGTGAGCTTTTTAGAAAGAACAGTACTGTCTACTGTGTTCTTCCACTTGTGCTCTGCACCTCATTTACGATTCTGTAACTTACCTGCATTCTATTCATATTGACATTTACTGAATAACACATCAGTGTATCATACTACAACTCCATCATTTTTAACTGTAAATAGTTAGAATTTTTTAAATCCAAGTTCTCAATCTTTGACATTTCAAACAAAATTTGGCCTTCACAGGATAGAAAGTCCTGGTAAAAATCTACAGTAAGAAATATTTATAATGGATGTTCAAGCATATACATAACAAATACACAGATCTCTAAAGCAATATATATTTATTTCTCTGAAATCAATTGTATTAACACAGTCTGTTAAAATATAGCACCTCGCATTAAAATTACTAATCCTATGTGATTAATAGGAAAAAATTTTAAAGAATTTACAAATAAAATTAATGCAATATTCAAAGGGAACCAAAGGAAGTTCCACAAGACTGTATGATTTCAAGATCCTTAAAACATTCTCAATCACTCTAGTTTGATTTAGACAAATGTAAAATTGATACAAAGGTATATTTCATATAAAAACCTAAAATGGATTTTATATGACACTCATTTCTGCAGATTTTCCCTCAACTCTCTTTACTTCACAGTACACAGGCTTATGATTTGGGATTTTCAATACAAAAACCCATTAGTCACATAAAACACTGTATATCATGAACTAACAGTACTATAGCTGTTTTCAAAATGGAAAGGAAAAGTTCTGATTTATCTTCATCCGTCACTACACACTCAAGAAATGAAAACTAAACCTACTGCGAGTGATAATTTAACCACCTTTCCATGGAACTCTGATCTTTCAAAAATGCTCATTACTTCTGTGTACATAAAGTCAAACATGAGTAGGAGCTTACACTGTCAGCCTTAAAATGACACATGCACCAACTTTTATTTTTCGTATTAAAAATATTTAAATACTTTTATTTCATTTATGCATAGAATGAATATCCTCTGTTTATCTATATTATATCGAAAGATTAATGGAAAAGATAAAGATTTTTGACTTTTAAGGAGAGCAGCAGATTTACTTATAAAGGAAACATTTGGTCCAATATGTCTCAAAAGAAGGACAGAAGCTCCTCGGGTCTTGTCCTCACGCCCACGGACAGTGTTCCCAGCACGACAAACACTTAGCGGAGGAGCTCGCCCCACGGGTGCGGACGTCAGCCTCCTTGAGCTGGGTCTCCAGCTTTGCCACCTTGGACTGAGTGACTGAGCAAAGAAAGACTCATATCGTACACATTTTCACTCATTTATAAAATGAGAAGCATTTTAATATAGAACATAGTGAGTGACAGCAAGGTTCAAAAACATGTAACCAGCCCAGGGCCAAGTGAATGCTCAAAAAGGATTTGTGCTTTGATTTCAAAATTTGCAGTTGTTAATCTGTGCCTAACAATGTTTTCTACTCTGGCTAAATGTTGTTTTTTGCCTTTTATATTTTATTTTTAATATATCTTAGTGGTTTTGGTTTGTGTTTTTACTAGTACATGTTTCAGGTGCATAATGATTACATTCATTATAGGGAGCTGGTGCATGTACACAATCCATCTCAAGCCATTTATCAAAGGAATGTTTAGAGGTTATCATCTCTTGGGCTTTTTGATTCCTAAGTTTTTCAAGTAGATGTTAGCAAGAGACTGTGTTAGCCAGGCATAGTAGCACACACCTGTAATCTGAGCACTAGAGGCTGAGGTAGGAGGATCACTATGAATTCAAGACCAGCCAGGGTTACCTAGTGAGTTTAAAGCCAGCCTACACTACATAGGAAGACATTGTCTCAAAACACAATAACAAAGAAACAAAAACAATGTGTAAGCCTTATCTGATTGACAATCTTTTTTTTTTTCTGGAAACAGGGTCTCGCTTTGTAGTTCAGGCTGGCCCTGAGCTCAGCCTCCAACTCACATCACAGCAATCCTCCTGCCTCTGCCTCCTGAGTGCTGGGATTACATGCGTGAGCTACCACACCCAGCACTGTGGTATGTGGCACTGACTGCTTCTGGGGTGAGCCTCCATGCCCAGTATGGTATGTGGTTAACCGGGGAATTGAACCCGGGTCCTTGAGCTCGCAAGACAGGCCCTGGAACCACTGAGCCAAATCCCCAGCCCCTTGACAATCTTACTTTAATGAGAAATCATTTGATGGCTCTTTTCCTCACTTCACATTGAAATATTAGACTCTGAGAAAACCTCTATGCAATCAGTACAGAAGTATCTATGAAATACCAACAGGACCTTCATTCTGGTATCATTGCAGTTTTCCATGTCTGTCACAAGACCAATCACATTTTCAGCTTAGCGCTATGACGGTAACAACAGCAACAACAGAAAACCAAAGCATTGAAGCAGCAAGACTCATCAAGCTGAGTCTATGTGTACTCTGCACTTTTCTCTAAGAACACATCAGACACAGTGAGCTGTTTAACACAGAACGACTTTCATAAGGCACCGGAAAGGCAAACCAGCTCCAGTAACATGATTAAAGAGAATAAACGAACTTCACTTGGCACAGAAACCTGGTACTCATGAAAGAAACAAGAGGTGGTAACTGAACTGTGTATTTGATAGAAAATAACTATGCAGTGCTCGTAATCAGAGACATTAAATCCACCAAAAACTAAATAAATGGGATTGTTAAATTACCTCCAAGGACCTCAGATGAACTTTATCAAATAAAGTTTTTCCTAAAATCAAACACAGAAACAATATACTTAGTATACTTATTTTCAAAATAATGATTGAATAAATATCAAATTTGAATTGCAAAAACTAATCTTTTTTGTTCCTCTCTGTAATTTACCAGGCGGGTCTCAAGGGACACATTATTTTCCTATATAATTCTGGCAGCATGTGTGTAGCACAGTTCATGCAGGAAATGACATTACTTATACAAAAAGAAGCAGAGCAAACTTTCATTCACATGAGAAATTGCCCATAAATCCCACAAAGGACTTAAAACAACTTATTGTAATACAACATAAAATAACAGATAACTATCTAATAATGTCTGTTTAAAGATTCCATTATTAAATCTAGCTCATAAACCACTGACTTGAACTCCAACAATACATACGCATATTATAAATATATGATGATATATACATAAGCACCGAGTATAATGTATATTGTTCTTTTAAAATTTGACAAATTTAAAATTTATGAAAGTAAAATTATTAAATTTATATTGATCAAATCTAGATTATGATATAATGGATCTTTCTAACTTTTCTAGTATTAAAATTTTCTACAAATCATTAAATCAGAAATAATAATGTAAAAATGAGGTTCACTGATGTATCAATATGATTCATAGCACAATATCTGATATTTGAATATACTGTATGTAACACGAAGTCTTGCTGAACATAGGGCCTTAAATATGTATTATATATGTGTACACAGAATATACAAAATGCCGCTTAGTGGTCTCAATGCATTAATTTGCATAGAATCAAAGATAAATATATACCCAAGGCTAAACATCTAGTGAGCATAATGCCAGATTTCCAGTCAAGTACTCTCATTTTTTTCACAAATGTTACTGCTTTATAAAAGTACATACAAGTAGCTAAAAGAGATAAACAGCCTATAGAAGAGCATCATTCCTTGGCTCACTTGCCAATTGGAACTTAACTCCCTTCGAACTGTGTTTAAACAAGGAAGTGTGGCCGTGATGCAGAGAAACATGACATACACTGGCGCTGAAAGGTAGTTGCAATCTGGGATTACAAAGCAGATAATTAATGTAAGTGATCTGACAAAAATTATTTACTATAATGATTTCAATATGCATCTTTTATGTAAAAGATTAACTGACCTCTGAATTTTATATTTTTGGCACAGATTAGATAAAAGCAACTCGCTTTCGTTTCCAGGCCTCCTTATTAGGTCTGCCAATTGTTTAAAGATAAAATGATAAGACTGAGTCATTCATACTCCAATGGATGTACCTGAAAACATCCTCATAAATGAAATAAATAGGTAAAGATCATATCTTCTCTCTGGTAAGAGAAAATGAAGTTGTAAATGAGTTGTACTATGTTTGGTTGATATTATGAAATAGAAAATATTTAAAAGGAAAGAGGGTATAGGAGTAAATAATGAGGGGAAAAAGAATGTGACAGTAATAAAGAAAAAGGTAAACAAAGATTATGTTTATAGGATGTGGGAGGTTACAGAGCAAGCAGAAAGGGGAAAAACTGAGAATCAAGTCGTGTCATATTCTGGTACAAACTTTCAATGTTGAATGCGATGATGATGTGTTTCGTAATGTACCAACAAAGACTTGAATTTAAAAAAAAAAAAACTTAGAAGAGTAGTAGTTCCACCTCTTCAGTGGAATTTTGAACATCCACACCAAAACATAGGTAGGGTCGGTCACAAAGAAATACCAAGATACAGGTGAAACTTTTGACAGACTTTCTTAGATACTTCCTTGATTCAAGAGGTTTTGAATGAAGTTTGTTTATTACCAAATTTGTACCCTTAAGACAGTCAAAATGTTGGTCTTTACCCTGAGAAAATACCTCCCTTCATTACAGTCCAAAGAGTAACTCGGTCTCATCCTTATCTTAGTACAGGTGGTGACTCCCATTTTGGAAAGAAGAGTGATCATGAGAAAGTTACCAAACTTGTGAAGTACCCTTAGTGGTAACTAGCACTTACCAGGTGTCTTTTCAGTTACCATAACTTTTTAACTCTACATTAAAACCCTCAAGGTGGAAATGGCTAAACTTGTCAGTATTTCAACTGATCAAGTCATGAAACTGCACTAAGATCCAGACCTTGGGTTTGGAATAAAGTATTACATAACTCAAAAATGCGCTCTTACCAATAACATGAACTGCCAACAATGGCGGACAGTAAGTTTCAAATAATTTCAGTCTTTCAGATATGTGGCTTTCTGAATGTATTTTCTTTACATCAGTCATTTAGAACAAGGCTATTCCCAAGAGAAGCAAATTTACACTTTTTAACACAGTCTGCCTTTTTAAATGTGTCCACACTTAAGGACAAAATTTCAACAAGCATACCAAAATTCATCAAGTTTAAAAACATTTACTAAAAGTAATTTTCTGATAAGTCATGTAACTTAAAAGTTAACTTTCTATTCCAATAAATTCAGTAACCTTAAAAATAACTATAATCTCAGCAATACAAGTGACTTTTTAAAAACATCTCTTATCCTTAAATAAATTCTACATATCTATGTGTTATAAATTCTAACTCCCCATTATGGTCGAAGACTTATACCTAATTGAGTACTTTGAATTCTAGACTTGCTTGATTTTTGTTAATTCAAAAGGGAAAAATCAATTATTAATAAAATACAGAGCCAGGGATTTAGCTCAGTGGTTCTGGTGCTGGCCTTGCAAGCATAAGGTACCTAGTTCAATCCCCAGTAACCACCTACAAGGCCGGGCATGGTGACTCACGCCCACCAGCAATCAGTACCATATACTACAATGCCAGGCATGGTGGCTCATGCCTATAATCCCAGGACTCAAGAGGCAAAAGCAGGAGAATTGCTGTGAGTTCAACACTCGCCTAGGCTACATGGTGAGCTCAGGGCCAGCCTGAACTACAAGTGAGACCTGTCTCAAAAAAAAAAAAAAAGTGAGGGAGAATACAACTACTCAAACTCTTGAAAAGAATCTCATGGTAAGTAACAATGATGTTTTGATAGAGCATGACTTATTTTATGGCCTTTATTCCAAAAACTCATCCCTACTTGGATAAACTACTGGGGGAAATAACTCTACTGCACACTTTTTATGTTCCTATATCCATAAGTGAGGACAGAATTAGAAAGAGGCTATGATTGCATATCTTATAAATATTATTAACTGTAGGATAAATGAGATATGCAGTGCCATAGAAACCAAGATTATTCATTCTGGGGCTCAGCTCACTCAGTTCCTTCCTCTGCTAATTAACTAAGTACATAAAAATCTCTGGGGACCAGACTATCAGCCCTGCACCGGCTGCAGCAGCACAGTTCCCCCACAGTGGTCTCACAGACCAGCAGATTCCTGGAGGTTCCAAGAAGGTGATATGTACAGACAAAAGAGCCCTGCCTGAAAATGATGATAATGGCAGAAATGCAAAGTGGGCTATGACAAATAAACAATGCAAAGTTACTTTTATCCAAAATGAAACAAACAAAAAAAATCAGAATAAAACAAAGGGTTCAAAAGTATCATCATTTAATGTACATCATGTGCATGTACAAATTATCAATGATGAATGTGATCATAAGTTTTACCTAAAATGTATCAAAACATTCAAAAAAATAGCTATCATGAATTACATGAATTACAATATATTAAATGTACTTAAATATCATTATGTTTATCGAGCAATAGAACTGCAAACTGTTGCAGAGTGAAATGAATATTTCAAAGCAAATAAAGATTTTATTTTAGAACAGGTATAAAATGCACTAACATGTTAATAAAAATAAAGCTTGTTACAGGAAGTATAATTATATTAGAAAAAGCAAATAGTGTTGCTATTTTAAATATCATCAACTTCTCCTACATTAAACTTTATCCTCATGTATCAAATTATCTTGTAAAATATCTTCATTTATAGTATTAAAATAATATTTATAGCTAAAAATAAGGCTGCAAAGTCAGTCACTTAACATTTAAATTAGGTTATTGATTATGCACATTTTAGTCATAAATTCCTACTTATGTTAACGAAATGTGACAACATTTTCAGAATCCAGAGTATAAAGTAAACTTTACCTATGATCTGAACATATGGCACTTTTTATATAAGAAGTATATCTTTGGTATTAAGTATGAAATTGTGTGATATTAAGTATGTAAACAAAGAAAAATACGAAATAACGAAACTTATAGAGAGTCCAGTATTTTTTAGCTTCATACTTCCATCTGGTGGAACAAAAATGTTATTACTTTTAAAACATGCAAATCAAAGGTACAAACTGTCATATTCAAATGAATATTCAATAACAAGTGAAGGGAATCAGCAGCAAAGGTGCATACTTCTGATTCATTTGTTTGTTCAGCTTCACAGTAAGTAAATAAAATATTTATTGAGCATGTGCTATGTTCTCAGAACTAGAGAGAGATCAAGAAACAAATGGCTGAAAAGTTAGACCTGAAATTCTGAATCCTAGAGATATGGATTGAATAAATCAAAACGAAGATGACTACAGAATTTGAGTTTGTAGTAAAGTTTATAAAGGATGTAAATGAAAAGATGGAGAAAGTATTGTGAGGAGAAAACAAAGGATTAGCATTCTGAATTAGCTTCCTTGTGCAAACCTACTATTGGAACATGAAGAAGTGTGGATGGCGTCTTGGAGATGGAAAGGAATTCGGTATATTTGGAAAGAGCTGCAAGAGAGGAGCAATGGGAGAGACGGTCAAGGAAATGCTGATGTATGACAACTACATATTGAGGATCTTTAAAACTGCGTCTCTTTACTGCATTTGAGCCTATTAGTCCCTTTTGCAAAACAGAAATGGAGAAGCTATCCAACAAACTTATTTCCCTAACAAGGACAAAATTTCAAAGTTTTATTTCATCAAACTCTAAATCCTTAGGCAATCAATGAAATTCAGTGCGCTACATAATCACAGATCGAAAACATGTGACATTCAAGCTCTCGATAACTACAGATCGTTTTTAATTGAAGCAGCATATTAACTCAATATTTGGGGGTTTATATTAGTAAATGATCATTTAAACTTTTAATAAATCCAAATTTGTGGGACTTTTTTCTCCATTAAATGTGAAAGCTATAAATTGTATTTCATGGGTGCTTAGTTCTTTTCAAACCTAGTTACTTTAAAGGCACAGATTTTGTTTCTCTTGGATGCTGAACATGAAGCATTTTCCTAAATACCAAGTTAATCCTTGTTGGCAAAATACATACCGTGCACAGTATTTGTGCAATTTGTAATTACAAACTGACACCCACTGACAATACAAAATAGCTCTAACCCAGCAAGTAGTTACAAATATTGAGGACCATTGTCTGATCCCATAAGGCATGTCATTAACTTTCATTATTACTAATGGGAGTTATGGGCGTAATTCCAAAGTAAATCACAGCCACTGTGTCACATCAGTGCTCCTCGAAAGGCTTGATGTTCAGGTTGGATATTTTTAGCAACACAGGCATATTGCTGTTTTATTTTTCCTTTTAGAAAAGGACAGAAATGGGAAATATCAGCACACTTTCTTGCTTTCTCATCCTATTCCCCTTCCCAGTCAATATATGATTTAACAAAGAAAATTAAACAAGTTTAAATATTTACTTTAAAAATATGATAAAAGCCATTGTAATCCAGTATGGACAATGTATCTAAAAATGAACCTTGATTTAGTATAGCTGTCCTATGTGCCGTGTATTATTTATATTATATATGTTTCTATTATTCAGGTTATTTATATGTATACATAATGATTAACCTTAGAAGGACTATAAAATAAAAGGGGTTGGGGGGAAGGGAGAAAAAAGAATTGAGTATGTCATGTACATGTTCAAACTCCCCACAGTGAAAGTAAATATTATTTACTGCAAATGTGTACTAAAAATTAAAAATCATACACATCGATGTATTTACACAATAGAAACTAGTGCTCATAGATAAAATGCATATCCCCAATACATCTTGTTTTAGGTATGAACTAATACTACATGTTTATGATAAGCTAGTAGTGTAAAGCAGAAGCTTTAGGACATTCCTAACATTTATTCAATAATTCCATAGTAAGATATCTGTCATAAAAGTTAATCAGATATGTACTTGTGCCAATATATTTTTTAAATCCTGGAGAAGTCAATGAACTGCCTGTACTGCACGCAGTTCACATTTACCTCAGTCTCAAAGCCTGACTGACAAAATGTAATCAGGACTCAGGGAAGTGGGCAGATCATTAATGAATAGATAACAATTATACAACCTATGCATAAATGCATTAAAATAATTTTATACTTTATGAAGAAAATAAATGATAGAAAAAGTCTGAACAGAGTATGTAAAATACTAACATTTTCTAAATGGAAGCAATTATAGATAATTTTATTAGACACATAGTAACTTCACAAGATGATGGAATATTAAAAATGTGCTTATACAGAGCCAACAACAACAAGATGGTAATGTTCCTGGCCGCACTTGCTGGCTCTTGCAGAGACACTTTTCCAGTTTTCCTCTAAGTGTGTGGAAGTTATATACATTTCCTATTATTTCTATGGTTACCCTACAGACCACAGTGTTAAGTATTTAATTTAACAGAATCATGTTTAATCATGAAAATCCTCAAGGGTAACAGAATCCTTTCACTTCAGTCAAGAAGCAGTCCAGAATGCCACAGGTCCAAGGCAAAAGACCGAGCCACGTGGGCACTGCTTTTGCCATGGACAAGGTGGGTCTCTCTGAAATGGCACTGGTGACGAGATGGCAGTGAAATGCTAATCCACGGAGACATATTCAAGGCAGCAGCACACAGGCCAACAACCTATGCCAGCATCATTGGCCCACAGCAAACCCTTGTTTCTGCTCCCCTGGCCCCCAGGGCTACACGAGTTATTGTACTTGGACCCAGTTCATCTTTCTTCTATCACATGTTGCATCTTTCCTCTTGGGAATGAGCATTCACTTCTTCTTCCACTTCGTTTTCATGGCTCCAAGCTTTCTGAAAAAATGGCATTAAAGCCAAGAGGAGTGTACATTCATTTTTTATTTTTAAAAGTTCTACTTATTTTTTTAAAGCTGTCATATTATTTTTGCTGGTAATTTTTTCTTCTTCCTTTGTTAAGCCAGTAAGATCACCTTTCATTTTTATGAACTTGCTAAAAACTTCTGTCTTTCTTAATAATGACTGTAATATTCAGCCTTTGAAGGTCTTTGATTTGATTTTGTTGTTTCTATTAATAATCATAAAAACAGAGTTTGTATTTGTTATATTGTAAGTCCACACTACTAGAAAAGTTATTCAAGGGAATTATATGTCTTTTAAGTACACTACACTTTGGCTTCTGGACCCATCTAATTCCAAATCTGAGGCAGGGAAAAACAGATTTATCTCTGAACATTTGGTACTATACAGACAGGAAACCTTCAGAACAATTAAAGCATATTAAAATGAAACAAATTATAGCTTGGGACAACGTGGCTTTCAAATCAACAATAATTTATTGTAACTGGTGGCATGGATTTTTGAAAAATTAGTGCATAATGATGCTCAACAGAGAAAGAAAGGGATTGGAGGGAAAATATCCATTTATGTGTCCTTGCTGGGGATCACTGGTATGTCAATAACTTTTTCTGAAAATTCCAATTGAAGGGAAAAGTAACTTTTATCTTTTAGGAGTCAATGTGATTCATTTTCCACTGATGAAGGGGAAGTCAGCATTACAGGAGAATATCAGCTAATAAACGGTGATATAATCTGTCAATAATAAACTAATACTGTTATAGGATGTTAAAATTAATAGGCAAAAGTAAAGTAGAAATATTAATTAATTAATTCACTTTAGCTTTCATAAGCAGGATGAAAATAATAGTGTGGTATATAAGTGAGAATGAATAGTTTTTAGAAATCTGGAATATTTGTAGGTAAACTGTCATTACATTTCTAGCTTATATTCAAATGCTTCAACAATGCAATAGAAAATTTCAGGAGAGATTTCAAAAAGACAAAAAAATTCTTAAAATTCTGGAGCTCTCAAGGACCTCAGTGGTGGCTTTATGGATGTTCCTTGTATTACTCTTTCAATATTTGCATATTTGATTCTTTCAGATTGGAAGCGTTAAAAAGAGTCCTTTCTCAAGAGTATGTTTGTGATTTTTTTTCTGAAGAATATTTTAGTCCCATTTGAAAAGGACTTAGGAACTAGTTCTTGGACCTGGACTATTTCAGCTCACATAGACTGACAGTCAGTACGAATCCCAGTTGCACCTGAATGTGAGTATTCTCCTTGATTCCCTTTTTACGGAAAACAGGTCTAAAAAGACAGATACATTTCTGTATTCTGACGCCCAGAGTTTTTCTTCTGTATTTCACTTACTCTCTCACTGCAAGGGTTGCCATTTGGAGCTGTCGCTGTAGAGAAGATAATTTCCATCTAAGGTCCGCCTTTCTGGGCCCCAAGTTCTGTGCTTCACCTTCAGGTGTGTGGTTTACCAACATCAGAGCGTCACCAAGGAACTGCAGATGCCTCTCTGGATATCAGCTTTCTCCCCATTTCTGATCTCTGCAGATTCACTTGAATTACCCACAAGGTCCATCGTGCTTTTAAGTCACACAATGGCTCTGTGACTATTTGTATATGTATATGTCTAATATTTTCTCTTTCATCTTATTACTAAAACCAGAAACGAAGATTCAAATCATGTACCGGCATAAAGATCTTGCTGGTGGATTTGACTGCAATTGTCTTCCCTTCCCTAACCCTCCCTGCTGCAGTGTGTTCCTCTCCTGGGAAGAGTTAACCCAGAGGGCTGCCAAATATGACGACGAAGTACAGCTAAGGAGTGTAACAAGTGAACCGCTAGAAGCAATGTGCCCGTCATCTCCTTTATCAACATTTCTTTTACAGTAATTGTTCTTCTCAGACAATCTTCTCCAATAACGATTCTGTGTGTGTTTACCTGTCTATGATAGCCACATTTCTGAACATGATTAAAATCTTTTTCTCTCCAGGATGGCTTGTAAAGCTACCACCGCTTCTTCTGAATCCACAGAGCAATTCACATCTGGACTCTACTCATTCTAGGGTTTGGGCTTCATCTGCTCATCAAACAGGTTAAGAGACTGCAGTTAGTGTGCAGTCTGTGGGTCGCTAACTTTGGATTTGTTTAAGTTCTGCTGTGTCTATGTTTTATCATGTGTCATGGATGTTAGTAACAGTTTCACGAGTCTGTTGACTGGAAGAGATAGCTCCAGAAAGGTGTTTAGCATAACATAGAGCATGTGGAAAGTTCTAAATGCCTTATGATTCAGTGTGTTTTTTTTCAATAGGCATTTTGTTATCTCTGTGTATGTCTGTTTCACCCTTCTGAGAAGAGAATGATATTGTTGTAAAGAAAATAAACATCTGGAGCACTACGTAGCATTAACAGGACTCATGTACTAACGAACTTAGCATATCTTCAATTTAACCAGGTAGCAGCTATATAATCATTTAAGAACATCATCACTATTACATTTTCCTTCCCCAGGTAAATGTGTTATAAATCTGGACCCAAACCTTTCACTTTCATAGACAAGAAATATATTCTTAAAACTGATAAAATATACTTCTAATAGTACCTTCATTTTAAGTCAAGCTGCTGAGAAAGTATTTGCCTAACCTTACAGAACAAGATGAGTGGGATTTTATAATTCATAGCACCTGTCAGAGGAATACTGCTAGGTCTGTAGGCTTGCCTGCTATCTTTAAAATCAGAACAAATTCTTGGTGAATGAGAAATTTACAGAAAACTATGCACCTGAAGAAACCTAGCCAGTGGTTGGATGGGCCCCAGGAAGATTTCTTTGACTTCAGCAGTTTGATTACAAAGCAAAATAAACTGTTAAGTTTAACAAGAAAATGAGACAGTATATTATAATTGGCAAAAATCTGACTTTCACAAATCCAGCTTCAAAATGTCACCATATTCTAAATGAAAAAAAAAAAATGAGCAAGTCAGTTTTGGAGGAACAGAAGTGCCTCTAGGACTGTGTTGTGAATGTGTAGGCCTCCCTGGAGCACAGCTGGAGTCCTCAGCTCTGCAGAGCGAGTTCCTCTGGAGCATGAAGTGAGAACCTTCTCTTCCTGCACCTCTAGCCACAGTCACTTACAGCATGGTGGTCACAGTCTGGGATCACTCATAATTTTTACTCTCAACATACAGTGACCTGTTTATCTATTTCCTCATTCAGAGAGGGACATTCATTCCCTAAATGTTTATGATATTTTGGCTTTTGACACTGACACATGTGAAAAGGGGTTTTCCATAAGGAAGTATATGTTAGAAGGTCAAATCTAGTTCTCATAGTGTTCATGGAGCAATATTCTTCTAACAGTTCCATTAAAATATACATGGTCATCTTCGCCATTATTTTAGATAAATACAATTTAATCAGGGCTAAAGTTATTTTTCTAAATTTAATGACCTCTAAAAATATTAGTCAACTTCTCTTTTTTCCTCACCTTATTTTCCTCAAACTCTCAGCATTATAAAGGAAACATTATATATTTACATACTTTTGAACATATTAATTCACTACTTATAGAAAAGGCAAAGTCACTTATTACCCAGGAATGAGTTATCAGAAAAATCTTTTTAAATTTAAGTAGCAGCATTACCAAAACTTACATATTATATGTGCATATATGAATTTGAGGGCCTAAAGAAAATAATGTGGACATCATCTGGTCTGACTACTTTATTCTAAAACTATATCAGAGAGAAAATTAATTTTTAAGTCATATATATTAAAAACAAAATTAGGTGGCTAGGGAATTAGCTTAGTGTTCTGGCACCAGAATGTAAGTACAGGGTCCCAAGTTTGAGCCCTAAGCCCAAAAAACAAAAAAATTAAAGCTCAGGTTCCCTGAAAATTAATGGGGATATTCATCCTTTCCTTTTTTTCTTTTTTCCTTTTTTCCCACTTTCCTTTCGTCCACCCATCCATATGTTAACTGGAACAAATTTCAAAATTGAAAATGATACTTCTCTCAACAATTTCCCAATAACTTCATACCAAATTCATCTCTCTTCACCCAGAGAATTTTTAAGAAGTTCAGCCATTTAACCACTATTCTCTTCTTCAAAAAAGATATTCTGTGCACAATAAAATGAAAAGCTTTTCTAAATATCACAACCCATGGCCACTTTCACACATAGTACTTAAATGGCCTGTCAAGAAATTGCATCAGCAAAGAGTATGGAAGTTAAATTAGTGCTACTGGAGAAGACTTTTATGGCTTTTTATAAGCACATCACACTGAAACAGTCTGAATAATTTGGATAAATATAAGTGGGATAATTCTTTATAAAGAAAAATGATATCAAAAATATTATTAGAAGCACTAATGATGTTTAAAATGTTTTAAGATTTGTTCATATCTATTGATTTCTGCATTATATTCTAGATTTCAAATACAATATAAATAGAAAAAGAGAGGGCTGGGGATTTAGCTCAGTGGTTCCAGGGCCTGTCTTGCAAGCACAAGGGCCCGGGTTCAATTCCTGGTAACCACATAACAATACTGGGTGTGGAGACTCACCCGAGCAGCAACCAGTACCACATACCACAGTGCCGGGCATGGCGGCTCACGCCTGTAATTCCAGCACTCGGGAGGCAGAGGCAGGAGGATTGCTGTGATGTGAGTTTGAGGCTAAGTTCAGGGCCAGCCTGAACCACAAAGCGAGACCCTGTCTCAAAAAACCTAAAATAAATAAATAAATACAAATAAATAGAAAAAGAGGAGAAGATGAGATTGAGACATTTAAAACTGACGTGCATTTGAACACAGATTTTAGCCAAAACACTTAACAGTTTTCATTTTTTTCGTCAGTATAACTACAATACAGTCAAGAACATACTTAGTAATTTAATGAAAATATAGATATTTTGCCTTAATAGGAGCATTTGCCATATTTGCTAACAAAGTAAAATAAAATGATAACATTTATGAAGGATTCGGGTGTCTTTTCCTATGTGCTTCTGAGTATAAAACACTTCTAATTCTGCAGTTTTCCTACTAAATGACAAACTTTGGGATGACAGATTTTTTTGAAAAACTTAGTTCCACATTCCTAAAACTTAGGAATACATGCAGAATAATGAATATCTTATAATGAGTGACTAAGAAAACATTACAAAGTGTTATGTGTAAAACATGTCTTATTCCTACATGCAAGTCACCTTATGCTTGTGACTATAGGTAAGTTAAACTGTGTTTTTCTCATACTTTGTTTTACATGTCAGTGATTTTCATATCTTATGGCTATCAGAGCATTTTTTCAAACATTATAAGACAATTTTTGTATACATGTGAAAAATAATGATGGATTCCATTTGCATATATATATCATTTGCATATATATCATTTCATGGTTTTCTTCAGGTTATAAATAAAGACCTGAGATTCAGCAGGTGAGGAGGTTTGTGGACAATAATAAGGTTAGTCAGAACCAGTGCCAGTCTTAGGACAGTCAGTGTCTGTGACATATTAAATGAGTATTCATTTCTGGGTAATACTTTGATCCCCTCCCCATTCATTTCAAATATCCCCAGACTACTTTAATCTCAGCTCAGTATAAATATGAATAACTATTAAAAATTTTACCTTCTAATTATTGTACTAGTATAACAAAAGCTTATTTATTACATCTATTATCATAAACAACTACTAAACACCAGAAGACATCGCTGTATTAGAATGGAGGACTGAGTCTGCACCAAGGCCCGGTTGGTGTGATTTGTGAGCTATGAACCGAGAAATAGAGCCAACCCTCACTCTCCTCGTTACCTGAGAAGAGGACAGGGTGTGAGATAATACAAATGTAGCCTGATCAATAATACTGTCCAGGGCGCCCGATTTCAAAGTCTAATTGCTACAACCACGTATCTGCACAGAATACAGATTAATTTTGGACTTATGTTCCACATAACTACATTCTTCTCAGAATTCAGGGTTATTCTATATGCTTAATCACTGAAAACAAGAGAAGTGTCTGGAAAGCCATACATCTCCGAACTGCTGCAGAGAATGTACAGTCCTTACAAGGAAATTACCCGAAGGAAAACGCCAGCTCCGTCCTTCTCCGCCACTTATCTAGCACGCACAGCCAGGCTCTCTCTTATTACTGGTGGAATAAATACTCTGAAGGAGTTGATTTGTAAAGGTTGCTTTTAGAGTCAAGAAACAAAAGGAAAACTGAAGAACTGATGGAGCACTGAAGAAACCTTTCCCAGATCTTTCACAATCTGATCTTCTTTCACCCACCAAAGATTTGGTTGAGACAGTTTCTGCGATCAATGAAAACTGTAAATAAATATGTTCTCTGGCACTGCTATGGGAGTTCCTTCTGATGCCTTTGGGCCTTCCTCGCCTGCACCTCCGCAGGGAGACTGCTCTCGTTAGCAGGTGCCTGGGGACAAATCACTTCCTCTCTTTTCAACCTTCTGGGCTACTTTTCCAAGTTCAGCTTCAGACACAATGATGCAGGATAATCCCTGACGCTCAGCATGGCTGGCAGCCTGTCCCAAATCTGGAGCCGCTCCGAATCCTGTCCTTCACACCCTCTCCACAGTCAGTCTCCCTTGGTGACAACCCTTTTCCAGGTCAGGACTGTTTTAACCTAACACAAGATTATCCTGTTAAAAAAAAAAATCTAGGAGTAGGTTATAGACTCCTGGATATGGTTTTCCCAGTGTTGACTTTATCCAGGGAAAATCTTGATTTAAGGTTAGGATGAACTGATTGTCATTAATTTCATCAGGAGAAGGTTGACATATTCATTTTCATATAATTATTGAACAGCATAACTAGGAATCCATAGATTTCCTAATATAATGCATAATCCTTTATGTATATAATGCAAGTTGTCCTCTAAAATTAAAAAAGGCTATTTTAATAGATACAAACTAGCACAATAGTAGCCAGGATTTTTATTCAGAAAAATGGCAAAATAAATGGAAACTACAAAACATTTTTGAATTACAAAACAGAGTTTATAGTTGTTATTTTCTAAAGCAAATACTGATATTAAAGACTTGCAGGTTATATTCATGTGTTATCATCCAAATATATTTCAATATAATTGCCCTTACCCCATAAAACCGTCCTTCCTATCCTAATAAAACCTAGTAATATTTATGGGACAAATTCTTCTCTACATTCCCTAAGAATGACTTTCCAGAATTAATGATTAACTCAAATGTTCACCATCCTATTTTATAGCCCTGTCACAAGCTAGTCCTCCAAAATGTGGAGTATGGGCCATCTAGATCACTTCTGAGCAAGTTACAAACAAGTCCCAAATAGAAAATATTGGCACAGTATTTGAAATACTAAAGAGAATGACTGATCATTCAAATGCATTTGTTATGCCTAAAATATCACTAAGTATAATGTGAAGCAAAAAGAACAGTGGATTGGCTGAGAATCATGAGCACCATCCAGCCAATAACCAATTACTTGACTTTAGGAAAATAATCTCACCTCTCATGTTTTTATCTGTACAAAAAAGACTTTGAGTTATCTCTTGTTAAATTCCCTTCGCACTATATAACAAATCTACAGTGTGGTTACATAATTTGGATTAATCCACAAGATTTAGTACACCGGTTTGGGGCTATTCCTTTTACTAAAGTGAATGTGGTGTGTTTAGTAGCGGTTGTTGGCCTCACAAGGAATGTGTCTACGGAATCACGACTCACTCCCGCAGCCGGGTCTCTTCAAATCAGCGTCAGTCCACTCTGTCAGCTGTGCCGACACAAAAAGCATTTGGAAGTCATAAATTCTGCACCTTAGTTTCATACTTAAGTAAATCTATAATCTATGTAAGCACTAGGATAAAACAGGAATTGCTGAGAGATCCCAAGAATATATTTTCAGATTAAAGAAATACATTTTAACTCAAAATACTCTAGTATTTCAAAAAAATCCCAACAAAACATAATATTATACTTGAAATTTTCACTACCCTGTGAGACAGGTGTTTAAATATCATCATAACATCATCTAACCAGAATTTCCTCATAAAAGTAATAAAGATCAATTTAGCATATCTCATAGATATATACATGTATATAATTACATATGCACATTTTAAATGTTATAGGAATACTGTGCAAGAATCAATTAGCAAAGTCAGAATGGGATGAATGTAAGATTATATTTTTACAGACCTGACAGAATTCCTAAGGAAATGTTTTTTGAAAAATATGATGGTGGATCATATGCTAAAGTAATAATATAAAGGTCGGTCTTGGGGAAAATAATCAACACTCTCTTCAGCCTTCACTGAAAACTAAACAAAGCACAGGCAGCAGGGTAGTTTTCCCTCTGGAAAGAAATGGTTATAGATGTATTAAGGAGTATAACATATGCTATTAAATATGGATGGTGAATTATTCATATCTGCTATCAAAGAGCCAAGTAACTGGGACTATGAGCTACTGAAATTCTCATTTTATCTTTTGTTGTCTTTTACAATCAGTAGTCTCATAGAAAATCCAGTTTAAGTGAAACTAAGGTTGACTGCAACATGACAAAAATTAACAAATAAAACTCAGGTGAGAAGTCAATACTGACATTTTCTTACACTTACTAGAAACCCAAAATATAAATAAAATAAAGAGCAAAATAGAAGGTATACAATTGTAATCAGAGAAATAGCTTTCAAAAAAGGAAGGGGACCAAGAGACAGGAGGAGGGAGGAGACGGAAAAGGAATGAACAAAAAGGTTGAGCTGTATGTATACACATGTGCCAGCTCCCTAGGATAAAGGTAATCATGACCTGCGTCAAAGATGTATAAATAAAAAATTAGAATTTCAGGGCTGGGAATTTAGCTCAGTGGTTTAAGGGCCTGTTTTGCAAGCACAAGGGCCTAGGTTCGATCCCGGGTAACCACATACAACAATGCCAGGTGTGATGACTGATGCCCACCAGCAATCAGTACCATAACCACAGTGCAGAGCATGGTGGCTCACGCGTATAATCTCAGTACTTGGGAAGCAGGGACAGGATTGTTGAGTTCCAGACCAGCCTGAACTACAAAGTGAGACTATGTCTCAAAAAATTTTTTTAAAAAAATTAAAATTTCAAAAATCAACATAAAAATATCTACACGACACTAATGGGCTGCTCTATATCTCTCTTTATAGCATAAATAATATGTGGGCCAAAAGTCATATTAAAGTTTTATTTTAAGTAACTTTTGGTTGAGGAAAAAGGGAAAATACACCAACAAAATACGGAAAAGAAACATTAGAGAAAAAGCCACAGATACTGGTTCAATGACACAGACTTTTAAAGAGAAAAACAGTTAACGCAGGTGGAACATTCTTCTCCGAAGACCCGTGGGGACCAGTAACACGCTCAGGGAAGACACTCTTCTGGTGAGGAGGTGACTCACAGGAGCCGCACTTCTCTACTGCTTTCCTCAGCGAGCTCCAAGCTCCTTCTGGCCTAACACACTCTGCAGGTGGATGTTATTTTAACTACAGGAAAATGCAGTGTTTAACTAGAGACTGACCACACTTGAGGGAAGGTTTCTGTCCATTTCTGTGTTGCTCACTGGACACTGCCCAATAATTTTTTTTGATTAGTACTAAGTAAAAGCCCAAGTGATATGTAGGACTGGAGACAGGAGCCATGACGTGTGAGTTGTTATATAAAAGGTAAAGGAAAGGAAAAATCCAGATTATTGGACAGTAGTTGATGCTGAAGCAGAGCACCTGGGTTGGACCCTCTGTACGAAACACACCATGTTTGAACAGGGTCTTATCGCTGGATCTCTTAGCTGTTACTATAACTTGAAGTGAGTAGCTTCTTGTTAGGTGGGTATTGATGGCTGTGTGAAATACAGCTAGTCTTCCCTTGTAGGGCTGAGATCCAGCTGGAATTTGTAGCTGAGTGTCTGTGTTTAAAAAGTACAAAATAAGAGATATATGTAAAATTTTTTTCATTGTAATTTTTAAAAGATAGTATTTTTAGGAGGTGAGATACTTAGAAGAATAATCGGTAGGCTACCACCAGTGCTTGTGACCATCAAATTCAGTGATTATGTAAGGAACAGAACACCTTTGGAAAGTTATTCCTACAAAGATTCTGTTCTTTATCATCCCCAAAGCAGCTTGGGCTCCTGTGGAACACGGCACAATCTCAGTGGATTCTGATAACTGCAATTGGAGATCTTGACATGAATTTGGCTTTTTGCTGCAGCTGTAGCTTGGTTTATGAACTTAGAAAACATGAGCATGAATGTTATTAGATTTTTCACTCACTGAAGGTAAAGGATCAAGGTTTTTTCACTTGTTGAAATTAATAATCAAACATTTATTTTTTAAAAAAAGAAGAGGAATTTCTGAACCTACTACTAAACACACTGCAGGGAAAAGTGCTTTTAATAGTCTTTCATTGTAAAAATCATCAGAAAAGATATTGTCTTTTACCTACCTCCGCTGCTGTCACAGAGCTTGTCCTGTCCTCACTGTGCCTGTCAGCGAGGCTCAGGTGTCCCCAGGCTGCCTGAATCTGTACTAACTAACGCTGAGGTTCCAGGAGAACCACAGCCAGGTTGTACCTTCAGTCCTTCCTTCCCAGTGTTTCTCTTTTTGGAAATGCTTTTCCCTGTCTGTCCCACTCACGAGGGCAAAGCTTTAATGTCGAGCTGGTGTCACTCACTCAGTGATCCTGAAACTTCCTGGTTTCTTGCCATCTTTTGCACTTGTTCAGAGTAGCAACTAGGAAAGATCCCTGTAAAATGTATGAATCTGTGGAGAACAGAGAGCGTGATTCATTTTCCAGCATTGAGCACAGATCCAAAGACACGAGGTGCTCAATAAATGCTTGTTGCATGAATGAATCTGTGTGATAAATTTTAACTTGACTGACAAGAATAAAAATAATAGACTTACTTCTTCATCCGAAAAATGTTTATTTCAGATGCAACTACTATATAAATCAATGTGAAGATTCCTCAAATAACTAGGATTAAAGGTCCCACTTGACCCTGCTATCTCTTGGCTGGGTATATTCATGAAAGAATTAAAAATATCATACCACAATGACATGTGTACACCCATGTTTATAGTAGCAGTTTGTAACAGAAAAACAGCCCAAGAGTGCATCCACCAGAAACTGGATAAAGATGTAGCTTTTTAATAAAATAGAATGCTACTCAGCCATAAAGAATGATAAACTGGCAACTTTATAGCTAAATGGATGCACCTGAAGGCCATACTCATAAGAGAAATTAATAGGACACAGATGTGTAAATCTTGTGTAATTTTCCTAATGTGAGAAACTGAAGGTGTAAATGAGGTCCAAAATGTATGATAGAAATTGTGAAACGAAAGTGTTCAAAGGGAAAGGGGAACAAGAGGGGCAGGTAAAATCAAAGAAAGGAAAGGAAAAAACTGATGGTAAAAAAGAAAAACACAGAAACAAAGTTTATGTACATGGGGTGAGGGTTGAAGGGGGAGTGTTAGGGGATGGAAAAAATAAGAATGAAGATATGTCATGTACAAGTACAAATTCTCAATGATAAATGTGTTCATAATGTATTCCTAAAATGTACTGATAAGCTCAATTAAAAAATATTGTCTTTGACTTAGCTTTTTAATTGATATAAATAAACACCAAAAGCAACCCAATATAAAATATTTTTAAAATATACTAAGCCATTGTTTATGAATGTTACCTTGCTGGTACTGTCTTCTAAAACAGTTTTACCAACAGCTGCAGTACTGTCTCTGTGTCTCCAAGGACATACTCTGATCCATGCCTCCACATGTGGAAAATGAGAAATAATTGTTCATCAATAATTATAACTTTATTGATAGTGAAATACAAAGGTTCCTCCTGGGTTTGCCTCAGGCTTTCTGACTGCCTTCGAATACAGCCTCCCATACTGATTCCAAATGCCAAAAACAATCTCTAGACTCCTTTGAAAACAATAAAAAAAAAAGTTTCAAAAAGGATGCCATTAGCTTCTAACTGCAACTACAATGATGCACTGAAAAATATACTTTACCAGACATTAAAGATAATCAGGGTCAATGTGTCACTAAAGATGTATTTTCATAACATGCCCTTTAGAAAAAAAAAATAAATCCAGAGAAGAATTATGTTGACTTCCAATTGTCATTGGTTTAAACATGGGCTTGATTTCAGAATTTCAAAATACGCTCATTTCATGCTTGCCTATGACACTCCTGTTTGCCAACACACTATTCATGACCTAGTTTTCTTATATTACTTGGACTACTTCAGGCTCACATGTTTTATTTTACAGCTTTCAAATCCTCAATAGTTGACTTCATATTTTTCTATCAATATTTGTTGCTGCAGAACATGCCTATCCTTTCCAGCAGACTAATGTACTTTGATTCCTAAGGACAACTACAATAAACTAAGGGAAAAGAAATAATAGGGACCACTGACAAAGGCAGGTGGCATTTGTCCCACTTTATAAAATTCTTGTACCATTCTGAATAGCAGTCTGTAAAGGAACAGATTGGTCAAATTTGCTTTTTAGTGTGGCTTACTTGAATGTTATGACAGGGAACAATTTTCACATTATACTGACAGGACAAAAGAAACAGTTGTCAAATGCTTGTGCTACTAACCCACTACAGGCAACACCGCATGATGTTTACATACGTGCATGTGTACAAATGTGTGTGTAAGGAAAGACATCAAGGAAAATACTGAGTTTCTAACAGATTAACAACTTCCATGTTCTTATGAATGCCTCAAATTTATTTCTCTTTATGACAGAGTGATACTGCACTGTGTATAACTATCACATTTTCCTTCTCCATTTTCTAATGAACATGTATATTGTTTCCAACGTCTAGCTATTAGAAATTGTGTGCTATAAACATGACTATGCATGTCTCTCTGTAATATAATTCCCTAAAATATCCACTCCACTGTGGCATTTTAATATATATGATAATTCACTTCATTTATACTACTAGTTTCTCTTAATTCATTGAAAAGAAAGCTTTTTCTTTTTAGTAAAAGAATATCTTATGTCTACGTTTTATACTTGGAGAAATCACACACATGGAAGATAGTGATACAAAGTATCTTAACTTGATATTTTGTCATGAAATTTCATTTTATTTTCACACAGAATTAAAAATAAAATAAAAATTTAAAAAATAAATAGGATATTTTGTTATTCCAAACATATTTTTGGTTTACTGAATCCATGAATGATATTGGCTAGAGAAAACAATAAAAGTTTACTTGAATAAAATAAATCTCCAATTAGGGTAGAGAAAATCATCACATGGGATTAATAAACTCATCCACTGAGTCTATCTTGGACTGGATCTGCAGCTCAGTGGGGGCCTGCTTGGTTCATACGTGTGAGGTGCTGTGTTCAGATCCCATCAGGACAAAGAGAAAAAAAATCTCAAGAAATTGTACCTGTGTTAACAAAATATACAGGTTCTTTTACAAATGCTATCTTTATTGTGTCCAAGAATTTCTATTGCAAAAGAAAGCTTCTCTATCAAGGAAACTATCTTAGCAACCTATAGGAAGCATTATTTTAGCAGAAATGAAAACTAAGCAACAGAGCAATGGTGAAGCCCTGCAGGAAGCAGAAAAATGAGCTTTCCTCTGGAGAAGAAAAAATAAGACTTATCTTCTGCCAAGATAGAAACAGAAATAATATGATGGTAATAAGAGGGCAGAGAAACCAGCACAGCACTACAATGTTGGGGCGACTGAAATGCTGACAAGTACTGCAAAAGCAGAGGAGACTAAGTCCTAATTTACAGACATTTGCTTTCCTAAAATTATTACCAGACTTTGTTACTCTTGAGGATAATTAGTGTTAAGTGGTTATTTGTGGACACTGATGAAAAAGACTTTCTTTCCTTTCTGAGGTTATTTGGTATCTAAAACAAATCTCTCCAGAATAAGGAGAAATACTTTAGCAGACTTTGGAAATACAGAAACCTCGGAAAAGTATTAGAATTGCATCAGGCATTTTGGAGAGGTTGAGCCCAACGTTATTCAAATCTTCCACTGGTGTTGGAGTTACTTTGTAGGTTTATCAGAATTGCAGAGTCCCTTCTTATTATTCCATATAATTTTGCCCTTCCAAATTGAAATATTTTCAAGTAAATTCTCATATAATACCATTAGAAGTATTGCTCAAATAAAATAATGCAAAGGTTCAAAAAACACTGAAAATGACAAGAAGTTTTGTTTTCATAGTGAAGCACTTCTGAGACTGTGAAGGCAAACCTTAAAGAGATACCTAACCTTTAACATTTAATAGTCAGTGCATAAGTCACTCATAACAAAATCTACTTCATTAAATAGGTAACTTGCCTTAAGATCTGTGTCCAGCTATGCCCTCAAAACTGCATACAATCAGAGGTGGGGTGCTGGGGCTGAATTACTGGACTTAGAACTGACTTACTAGCAGAAGGGAGGGCCCGGGGCAAAGCAGTTAGGCAGGAGGACCACAGCCTGAAAGCTTTCTCTTCCCCTCCCATCTCCCCCCAGCTCTCCCTGTAGCCTTTCCTCCACCATCTCCCATCCATCAAGGTGCTTCTGCCCTGGGCCGTCCATCTATAGAAAGAACCTCTTACATCTGTCAGTCAAAGTAAACCAACTAAGACATTTGTGTATTTATACTAATAGTTTGTCATTCTAATAAGCAAGGGTAATTGATGAAAGAATATGGTGAAATCTGAAAAACCAATAATACCTTATGCAAACCCTTCTAAAAACTCAGAAATTCTAACATTCATGTTTAAAGTAATTTTTAAATTCACATAATTGTTTTGCAGAACTTCATTCAAAATTTTAGTCTCCTAATTGGAATACAGACTTCTAGAAAAACATGTGGAAAACAGATAAATGATTTGGCTGGTTTCTCAATCTTACAAAAGTAATATTAACCTTAAAATACAAAGGAAAATGAAAATATCCTCCTTCAGTGAGAAGGGAATACCTATGTGACATGACCATACAATGAATTGCCTACCATGAAATTTCAGAGTTCTTTGTGATCATTGCTAATAAAATTAGACTAAATGGTACAGACTGCTAAGAAATAAAGGTTACAGAAAAAAATTAAAATAAAGAAATGAGATTAGTGACTATAACACTAACAATGAGAACTTGAGTCAGTCTAGACATTTCCTGTCTAACTTGTTTAATTGCTTAAGCCAAGGCTTTAAAATCAAAATAAATAAAACTATCCCCTCCCTGAGTCATTGTTTTCATTTGTTCTCCACATCCTTATTGGACCTCACTTTTCTCAAATAAAAGGCAACTGATTTTGTAGACAGCATTATTATGATAATCTACTTTGACACAAATGCCAAAGTACATTTGAAAGTTAAAAATGTATACTGCTAGAAATAAAATACAAGGGGCTAGTTTTGACCAACCAAGGTAAAGAACATAAGAGATACTAAAGCAAATCGATATTATACTCAGTAATAGGAGATTCAGACATTTTCAAAGCAAATGTAAAAACTTCAATAAAATAACACATCCTTTTGCATACAATGCAGTCTAAAATATCTTCATAGTTGGTTGCATCACTGCTGAGAAAAAATACTACTGAACACCAGCAGTGAGAAGGAGAGGATTATTTTGACTCATGGTTCCAGTGGGTTGAGTTCCTGGTTTGCTGGCTCCCAGGCCCAGAAAGAGCATGGTGGAAGGTCTGGCAGAGGAAAAGTGCTCTACCTCTAGAAAGCAGAGACAGAAGGGAAAGGCCAGCACTAAGAAAACATCCAGACTATGCTCCTGGTGCTTTCACCCAAATCCCATATCCTATCAGCATTTTCAGCTATGGATTTATCAAATTGATTAATTTGCTGAATAACATAACACTTACATGATCCAGTCACTCTCCAAAAGCCTTAACTCTGAACATACCTTTTGGGAAACATTTTAGATTTAAAGCCATAACAATGGCTTTACTGGAAATTAATTTTAATGATATTGAACATCTATCCAGGCATGATTAATAGAGATTTGTTTATGGAATATACTAAACATTCATTGTAGCACACAAAATCCAAATACATAACAACAAAATGTTTCATACACACACACACACACACACACACACACATATATCTTCTGGAAAATAAATTTCTACTGATAAAGATTTTGGAAGTACCTAATAATTTCCAAAGACTAAAGAAAACCTTGTCATATTTAAAAAATGGGTTTTGAGCATTGTATTCATTACCTTTTACTAATAATCAATGAATTTATTAATTATAAAATTGCATTAACATTTGATAATGTCCCTGTAAAATGTTTATTCTTTAAAGAGGTCATCATTTCTAATCTACCAACTACGTTTCATAAAAGTTCAAAGATCTTAACTTAAATTTCAAGTAATGTCTGAGAGAAATTATGTTTGTTCCTCAAGACATTTGTAATTTAAAAAATAACCTGTAGTGCTTTTTTAAGGAATGGCAAGCAATATACATGGATTTCACCGTTATTAACATGCAATAGATTATATAAAACGCAAATTTTGGTCTATGCTGGTGAAGAGGGGAATCAATTAGTGCTTAATACACTTGAAGTTCTTTCTAAAAGTCTCTAAGAATGAAACCAATCTCCCTCCTGTTGCTCATTTGATATTGGCATTTCTGCATGGCAGATGGTGACCTTATCCCAGTGCTTCAGCTAAAAAGATTTTTTATTAAGGCTAAACAAGTGTGAACAGTGCTAATTTCTTGCAGCAGGCAAATAGGAATAAACCTCTAGAATGAATGTAAGTGCCCTGCCTCACCATATGGTTAAGGTACACAGCCTGCCAATAGAATGGACTCAAAAGTAGCCGACATGCTCGAATCCTGCCCCGAGTCCCACATTTCATCATTAGCAACCAAGCCAAAGAACAGCTACAAGAGAAGGGAGACCACAATAGCTAACAAGACCAGTCTCACAAATCATTTGGTGGAGTACAACTTGTAATACACTATCAGAATGAACTTTAAAATATTAAACAGTATCATACAAGAAATATTAAGAACTGACATTCTAAAAATTTACCCATCTTTACTCTCCCACAGACAATTATTATACAGTAACGTTGGATAAGCTCTTTGCCTATGCCAAGCCCTTTGTATGCATCATCTTCCAACAATACTACATAGCAGGTACTATAATTATTCATACCATATATAAAAAAAAATAAAATCACACTGTTAGAATGCACCCAACCCTTTGTGGACACCAAAGTCTTTTCCTTTAATGACCACACTACACTTCAAATAAAGGTTCTACAAGTTAATTCTTCTTAACAGGCTGATTTCTTCACCTCAAAATATTTACACTTCCCTTGTTACCAACATAGTGAACAAAAGTGAAAGTAAAAATAACAGAAGATTGGTGAGTAAAGGAATAAATATTTCTCTAATTGTTCTCTATGAACTACTGTATGGAAGATGAGTGAAGACATAAAATCACACAGAAAGCAGTTATTTTTCTGGTAGTTTCATCTGTCTGCATGAGAAAATATACAACAGATGAGCTCATTACCAGTTAGGTCAGTCTTATATCTGCTGAATGACAGAACATGAGACCATCTTAAGATTTTTCAACATCTCACAACAAAGGAAATGAAAATAATTCCATTTATCATGTTTATATCCAACCTGTCCCTTCACAGAATCCTTCTACACCAACAAAAGTGGAATTTCCATGACTCATTTCTACATTCACTTTATACCTGAGAATCTTTATCCTTTATATGTCCAACATTCAACTACTCTTCGAGTCTTAATTTGTGAAAATAATAACATTTTAATGAAATTACATAGTTTCATGTGTTTGTTTGTTCAAAATGCTTGGGATCAAACCCAGTCTAGATAAGCCTGTAACACTAAGCTATATACCTAGCACAAACTGAATACGCAATCATTGTTTTAATTTTCATATATCTTCTTATATTCTACTCAATCACATAATTGTCCTTTTATATCTGAAGTCAAGGTCATATACTCTTTGACTCATTAATACATTTCATATGCTACCAAATAGTAAATGATTATTCGATACATTATGCAATTGTTTACTTCTTTTTGTTTAGGAAAAAAGTGATGAGTTGCATCATACACTAAACTCTTTAAACAGGGCAATACAAAATCTAACAGAAAGAAAACAAAAGCAAATGTAGACACTCCCATTACACAGAAGGATACTAAAATGGCATAATTGCTCATTGTACTTTATACATTTTAATGTGTCAATTTGTACACTGAAATTGATAGTAGATTATCCATCTTTTTTCTTAGTTTAATTCCTTTTAATTACATTCTCTAGAAAAAAATTCCACATTTATACATGTATGGATATATGTATGTATCTTTTCATCCATCATTTTGATGAAATCTAACAAAAATAGTATTTGTGATATTTAAAAACATTTTCAGTGATGTGTTTGGTCAACTAGTTCACTTTTTAAATTCACTAGACAAAGGAAGATGATAGAATTCTAGTCAGTGAAGGAAAACACCAGTTCTCTAGGGCACAATACACCTTTCCAAATGTGTGTCAGCTTCTAATACATATTAGCCTTCAGATGTGTTATCAGTCATTGGAGAGAGAAAGAGAGTCAGGGAAAACAGCTAAGAATTTCTTTCAAGTATTCTTTTTCTAACGCCCCCAGGGAAGTCTCCTATAATTGATCAACACAAGAGTTACACCTTCTGGTTATCAAGGAAGCACAAACGATCCGTGTAATGAAGGACTCAGCTGTGCGCCTGCATGGGGACAGCAGGAAGAAGACAAGTCTGTCAGTTGTTTGAGCACAGTAGAAACCAGTGATGTAAGATTGACATTTTAGATTTTCTGCAAATTTACCTTTGTATATTTTATGTTACATGAGCCTTCATTTAAATAGTATTTCTGAGATATAATTAAATCATTATATTATTTAAGTTATATGAGTTGCACAATATGATTTGTGCCGTGAAAATATAACTGAAAAAAAACCTGCCAATTCTTCATTCTTTTCCCAGTGGAACTTTATTTCACATACAGACTTAAATATATCAATGATATATGTACTAGCTTAGTAGAAACATCACATAATGTGTAAAGATTTTGGAATATTATCATAATAATGTCCTTATTCAACATTTCTAGAGAAGTCTGTAGCAAAATTGCAAAACAAATTGTTGAAACTTGAGCATTCTCATACCAGGTCAAATATTTTCTTTGAATTTAGGATAGTTACCTATACTAACTACAATTAATACCAAATGAATAATAAATATGTATTAAAAATATTTCCCATAGTGTAGTTATCTCAGACTCCTTCAGAATAAGCTGATCATTTGATACTTTACGGCACTTAAGAAATAAAGCTTTCTTATTTCTTAAGAAATAAGTCTTCAAGTCCAAACTGTTAGGGCATTTCCTTTCTAATTAATTTAAAAACTCTTTGTCTGAAGCACTTTTAAAATCTTTTAAAAAATCTCTCTTCAGATAAAATCATGATACAAAGCATTTTATTAGATTGCTCTAAATGGATAGTCCAACACTACCATTTCATTTAGTCCCAAGTGAATAAAACTTTCTTCTTTTTTTGAGGAGGAAGAGGCTCTTCTGTGAGTCATCTCAAATAATAGGAGAGTGTTTTGCCCCTCTTCTCCCCCAGACTCCATTTCCATTCTCTGAGGACCACTGGGCACTGGCGACACCAACACAAAACCAACCAGTAGGTCAGCATAGGGGGAAGGCTGACTTGAAAAAGACTAGAAAGTCTTGTAGCTGATAAATTAAAGGATTGCACAATGAGATGTTTTTATACATAGAACAGGGATACATCCAACATCCCTACAAAATTTTAGGAGTTTAATTTGTAACATGTAAAACGAAGCAAAATGAGGAAAAGCAACATCTGTTGCTCATTTTTTGTGCTTTCCATTTAGTGTTTGATCACCACTGCTATTCCTCAAAGCCATGAATGTGTTTTACTTTACGACGGGTAGATAAGTAAAATGTGTTCCAAACCTACAGGCGTCCACTATGTTGAAAATATGGCAAAAGTAAGCCTGGAAGTAGTAATAGAACCAAGTGACTCAGTTATTTGGAACAAAGACTAGAAGCTGTTTTAAAGGTGGAAAGCACAGTTAATCAAAAATGGTCCTTAGAAGTTTTTGGTTTGTTACAACTTTTTTTGATTTTTTGGAAGAAAATATTTATTTCCTAATATATATATAATCTCAGAACAATAAAACACAAAGCACCAACATTGCAATTTAAAAAGTGGGGGTTTTTTTGCACGACTGTTCTTTTATGTGATTCA